>PVIJ01002142.1:0-110335 GCA_004024925.1 Scalopus aquaticus | reverse complement strand
GCGGCGGCGGCGGCGGCGGCGGAGGAAGCGGCGGCGGGGGCGGCGGCGGCGGCGGCGGGGGAGGGGACAAGAGCCCCCCGGGGTCGGCGGCGTCTAAGCGGGCGCGGACGGCGTACACGAGCGCGCAGCTGGTGGAGCTGGAGAAGGAGTTCCACTTCAACCGCTACCTGTGCCGGCCCCGCCGCGTGGAGATGGCCAACCTGCTGAACCTCAGCGAGCGGCAGATCAAGATCTGGTTCCAGAACCGGCGCATGAAGTACAAGAAGGACCAGAAGGCCAAGGGGCTGGCCTCGTCGTCTGGGGGCCCCTCCCCCGCCGGCAGCCCCCCGCAGCCCATGCAGTCCACCGCCGGCTTCATGAACGCCTTACACTCCATGACCCCCAGCTACGAGAGCCCGTCCCCGCCCGCCTTCGGCAAAGCCCACCAGAATGCCTACGCGCTGCCCTCCAACTACCAGCCTCCGCTCAAAGGCTGCGGCGCCCCGCAGAAGTACCCCCCGACCCCGGCGCCCGATTACGAGCCTCACGTCCTCCAAGCCAACGGGGGCGCCTACGGGACGCCCACCATGCAGGGCAGCCCGGTGTACGTGGGCGGGGGCGGCTACGCGGATCCGCTGCCGCCCCCTGCCGGCCCCTCCCTCTACGGCCTCAACCACCTTTCCCACCACCCCTCGGGGAACCTGGACTACAACGGGGCGCCCCCTATGGCCCCCAGCCAGCACCACGGACCCTGCGACCCCCACCCCACCTACACAGACCTCTCCTCTCACCATGCGCCTCCTCCTCAGGGTAGAATCCAAGAAGCGCCCAAATTAACACACCTGTGATGGGAGAAGGAGGACGGAGGGGCGAGGTCGCGGGGGTAGGGAGAGCCTTGCGGGGCAGGAGCGCGGGAGCTCTGGGGGACTGGCTGGCGATCTGGGAAGAGGAAGCTGGAGGTGGTGGCCAGGCTTCCTGGGAAGAACGGGCGTAGAACTCTTTCCCCTCCCCCTGGCCTGAGACGTTGCTTTCTTAAGTGCCCCAGCCCTTGTTCCATCTGCTTGCCAACCCATCGCAAAGGAATCCACAGCAGATTGGAGGTGACCCCATCAACCCCAGGCCTCTGGCAATACCCAGTTGGAATTCCACACTCGGGAGTGAGGTAGAGGAGGAAGACAGGAAAACCAGGCAGAGAAGCACATTCTAAAAAACAGACAAGATGGCTAGGCCATCACTCACCAACCGACTTACCTTCCATCCCTGTGGGCAATTCCCCCAAATCTTGATTTTTTTCCCCCCTCAATTCTCCTTAAAAAAAAAGAAAAGGAAAACATTTCAAAACCAAGGGCACAAAGCACGTTCCCCTCCCACTTCCCTAAAGCCTCAAATTTGCTCTCATCCATTTGAGGTCTATTGGGTACTCCATTTCTAACCCTGCATTTTTCTGCTCTAGGAAGTTAATAAGTCTCCCCCGCCCCATCCATTACAGTTTTCAGAGGGCTCAGGGATGGTGAGAGATCCTGAAAGTCAGAGCTGTCTATATTATAAATATATATTTTTTTCTTTTATGGAAAAGCTGGGAGGTGAGGGCAGGCACATTGCTAGGAGGAAGGTTTGCCCACTTGCTATGGCCCATCTCAGCTCCAGGCCCATCCCCCTCTCTCCACAAAAAGCAATCGGTGACACGAGGTTCTACACTTTTCTTTTCTTCTGTTGCTCTCTTGACTTCACGTGAAAACAGGGTATATTTTAACAAACTGTCTGTCCCAGGCAGGGGCTGCGGCAGGGCCTAGGGCCTGGCTCAGCCCTCTGACAGGACACTTTTGTTGCACTTAGAGTTTACATTTTAATGGATATAAAAACAACTGTGAGAGGTGCTGGCCTGCAGGAGCCCCGCATCGCTCAGAGAGCGTGTGTTCTAGTGAACATTTTCATATATATTTATTGGTTATAGCCTGTTAAAATATTTTCTTTTTGTATTATTTATCCCCCTACATTATGTATTTATGAGGGAAAAAAGAAAAAATGTACTTTTTTTTAGTATTTACTTGTCATTAAGGGATGTTGTGTTTCCTGTCATGTAAACCAGTTATTTTAGTTATTATTGTACTCTAGAAAAGAGCTGTAGATTTATGTTAAACTCGTACTTATGAGCAATTGTAATTAGTTCTAAAAGGCATGAACTCAGCTCCTAATTGTCACTGTATAGTCCTGAATTTGTAGAATTAGAGTTAATTCCCTCTTGGAACTTTCTTTGTTCTTCAGTAGTTACTTTTTTTCTTACTTAAAAGGGTTGTCTGTCAAACAATTCTTGAATAAACTTTCTGTTATCAATTTTATCTTGTCCTGGTGGTCCAATTTAGATAGCACAGGAAGGCTGCTGACTGCTAAATTTGGGGGGGTGGGGTGGGGTGACTTTGAAGACCCTATCCTGGCCGCATCATCCCACTTGCTGTAACTCAGGTTTGTATAGTTTTTCCGCACTCACGTGAGCCTGCCCCATTCTGCTCACTTCTTTAGCTAAGCTTTAAGTAACAAATAGGGGAAAAGAGGGAGAGAGTTGGGTGCTCTCTCTAGGTCTTTCTGTTTGGCTTCTTTGCCAGTTCAGTTTTTCTTATTCATTGCCCTTTTGTCGTCTTACTCCTTTGGCCACAACCTCCTTATCCCGCCTCCTCCCCCATAACAATAACCAAAAAATCTGGCCGATTACAGATTCTTCCAAGCAACCTAAACTTCACAGTTCTCTTCCGGAGCTACAAAGAAGTCGTCACGTGACCCGAAGCCCAACCACCATTGGGTCTAAAATGAAAACAAAGGAAAATGATTAATCTAAAAAAAAAAAATTGGAGGCCTAGACTTCTCAGGTCAAACCTTAAAACCAAAGTGAAATTAAATCACTAAATAAAACCAGGGGCGGAGGGAAAGGAGGTGCATTTGATTTCCCCTGCCAGGGAAAGGGGAGAGGAGGAGGGCGGGAGAAGCTCTTGGATCCAAGCGTAAATAAAATGGTCCCCAGGCTCATGTGCAGCTCTGTTTCCACGATCCTTGGGAAAACTTCATTTCTTAGTCGTGGTTCCATAAAAGTTTTATCACATTGGAGCGAGGATAGAGAGGGTCTGTCAAAGATGAAATGTCACCGCCGCTTCTCTGGAGCCGATAAGAGCGAGGAGACAGGGCGGCTGAAATATGGAGCTAATTCGTTGAAAGAGAAGCGATGGCTGCTCGCTGAAGAGTTGCATAATTCTAATTGTAAGCGATGCGCCCGCATTGCTTAATTAGGAGCATATATTTGGTGGTAGGAATGGGAGGGGGGGTGTTGGTGAGAATTGTTCCAGGCCCTCAGCCTTAAAGGGGGGCTGATTTTCATTTTTATGTTGCATTCTGGCAGTCCAAGGTTAGTAATTACAGTCTTTATGCAACGATAAATAACAATAAAAAAGCAACCTGAATTCTACACCCTCCCCTCCACCCCAACCACCGCCAAGTAGGATTTTAACTGGACTGGGCTCATCCAAGCAGCAAGCAATTTAGCATTGGGTCAGGCTATAATTTAAAGGCATAAGAGCGTGCAAAGTTTGATTGGGATCAAACAACGCTCAAGGGTTTTTCTTTCTTTCTTTCTCTTCCTCTTCCCTGAATAACATTTTCTGAATGATGTAACTAGACCAAGCGCCATGTTTGGCTCTGGGGGTGGAGTGGATTGATTATCTAGCAAGAGAGAGGCAGGCCAAGAGAGAGAATTTAGCTCGAGTTTGAAAAACAGCGCCTTGGCTTGAAGCTGCAATTGCAAACAAGAAAAAATAAGGACCGTCTTGGCTTGGTGTTCCCTACCCTTCTTTCTGCGAGATCCCAGGCTCCAGCTAAGCAGCCAAAGTCATGGGGAAAATATCTGTGCTGTAAGAGTCACAGCACAACAAGGGGGCGGGGAAGCGGCGTCTCTAGGAAGGAGGGCTCTCTTGGCCTCTTTTAACACCCAAGTTTTCTGCTGTTCTCTAATCTGGCCATAAAATCTGTCAACAGGGTTAGAGAGCCGTATTTCCTGCAGGGATTGTCTCAGCGAAGTTGCCGAGAGAAGCGCTCCACCTTGCAGCGAGCTGGAGGGGCTTTGAAAAACCGTCCAGGGTTTCTCCAGGGGTGGCCAGAGGGAGAATTCTTTCTCAGGCCTCAGACAACTGCTATTCTGAGTCTTCTGCGCCCACTCCCCAGCCCCATCCACATGCTTCCATGGGACAAAATTACTTCGTTTGGACTGAAACTGGACACAACCTTCTCCGGCCACTTTGCACACCCCAGAGCTGTTCTTTATGTTCTGAGGCCTCTAGAGCCCGCCACCCACTGTCGCTGCAGCCCCCACCCCCAATTCCTCCTTCTGCAGCCTGGCTTTCCACCCCCATCCTTCTCTCCGCAGACTTCCCGGTCCTTTTTAAATACTCACCACCACCCACGCGGATGAATACTCACCACCACCCACGCAGCTGTTACATTGACAGAAAGTTTCTAGTTCCAGCTCCCGGCTGAGTTGCCATTTCTCTGCTAACCAGCCTTCTCTTCTGCTGGTCGGCTGAGAACCAGGAGGGGGAGGGGAGGCCAGAGCCGTGGGAGTTCTCCAGACAAACTTTCCATCCAACTTAGCGCCCTTCCCTCTGTCCCCATTTCCCATCTGTTTCCCCGCTCTCCCAGAATCACCTTTCTCTTTTGCTGACACCCCCCCACCCCCAGGCCTTTTAAAGGATGTGGAATTTCGGCTCTTCCCTCTGCTTTCCCAAAGAGCCAAATTCTTTGATGCCATCGGAGGGAGCTGTCAGGGGGCTAAGATTGATCGCCTCATCTCCTCTAGGTCCCTCTGACCCACTTATTTAAAAATCTTCCCCCCAGATCGACTTTTCATTTTCTGCTTTGAGATCTAGTTTCCCACCAATTGCTTGGGGCCCTGAATCTTGTGCTCCCTCCCTCCAGTAAATAGCAATGCTCCCTAAAATTCACATTATCTCCATACCCCCTCAAATAAATTTTTAAAAAATCCCACATTTTCCCCTAGGGACCAAAAATGGAATTTTATCTAAGTGGTCATTATTCTTCCCACCCCCGTGTTCAGGGAATTCTTTCTTGCCAAGATTTGGTTTTTTGTTTTTGTTTGTTTTTAATAGCACAATGGCACAAATGGGAAAGGGGCTCTCTTTGTCCTGGGAGGGAAAAGCCTCTTCCATACAGGTCTTAGCTTTGAGAGTGCTCTAATACAGTGGTTATCTTGGTTCTGGTTCAGATCCCTATATACAGATGTAGACGCAGGCTTGAAGCTTAAGTGGAGCATATGCATCTCAGACCCTGCCTGTTGGGGGGTGTCCTGGAGGAGGTGCAGATACCTCCACGTGAGGAGGACAGGTGGACACAACGCAAAGTCAGTGCTGCAAACATTGGGCAGAGAAAGGAACTGACACCAGCAGTTCTGGAGGCCAGAGGCCCACAAAGGCCTCCTCACCATCTCTGTCATGCCTGTGTCAGCTTGGAAGTTCTTGTCCATTTCCCAAGATTTATCTGTTGCTTTGGGGGGGGGGAGGTTAGTGGTGCTGATGGGGTTAGTGGTGGTGATGATTGTAAATCTCTTCTCTTCTTTATTGCACCTTAACATGAACGTTTCCCAGAGAGTGGAAACCCCTTTCCACCACCTTTTCCTCCCACGTTGAGATTCACACTCAGTTTGCTTGCTTTCTTGGAGAGGTGCAGAGGAAAAGCATGCTACTGGCCACAGGAGACATTAATTTACTCTGTCAAAAATATTTGGAAAGGAGGGAGATCTCTCTCTTCCTCAGCTTCTCTTGTTTCCTGAGTTTCCAGCACCCCCATCCTGTTAAGAGAATGAGGGAAAGGCCCCTCCAGCTTTTTATGGAGAAAGGGAAGTACTGGGAAGGAGGAGTGTGGAACTGGGGGGCTCATAGTGCCCAGGTCGTGATCCTCTAGAGTTTTTGAATCAATTAAAGCAAATAATGCTTTCTGTTTTCCACCAGGCCCAGACGAGTGATTGGCCGCGGTAGGTCCCGTGACCACGTATTCCCTGCAATTTCGCCAGAGTCCTGGGTTTAATAGAGAGAGTCCCCATACGCTTGTATTTATCAGCAATATACAATTATAAAGGCCCAAAATTAAAAAAAAAAAAAAGAGAGAGAGCGGGAAATCTCCCCCTCCCAAAATCGCTCCACCACATAAAACTGGGGGGGGCAAGAGGGGGGGTCCCTTCCGATCCTCCCTCCTGACGCCCCCCCCAGCAGGCCCCCTCCCCCACCATTGAAAGCCATGAATTTTGAATTTGAGAGGGAGATTGGGTTTATAAACAGCCAGCCATCGCTCGCCGAGTGTCTGACTTCCTTCCCCGCTGTCTTGGAGACATTTCAAACTTCATCAATCAAGGAGTCGACATTAATTCCTCCTCCTCCTCCTTTCGAGCAAACCTTCCCCAGCCTCCAGCCCGACGCCTCCACCCTTCAGAGACCCGGGAGCCAAAAGCTAGCCGAAGATGGGCCCGCTCTGCCGCAGCCGTCGCTCCCCGCCGCCCCCCTGGCCCCCGAGTTCCCCTGGATGAAAGAGAAGAAATCCGCCAAGAAACCCAGCCAATCTGCCACATCTCCTCCGGCCGCTTCCACCGACCCGGCCTCCGGGGTCGGATCGCCTGCAGGTCGGTAAGCGTGGTAGGATTGGGTGAGGGGGCAGCTGGAAAAGCTGGGGAGAAAGGGCTATGGGGGAGGTAGAAAGATTAGCCTGTTGGGGTTCCTTGCCTGCCTCTATTCCAGCGAAGAGGAAGCAGAATACCCGCTGGGGTTCAGGCCTGGCCACTGTCAACATCCACCCCCCCATCTTCCCACCTCCGGCAGATTTTGGAAGCTGGTTGGGGAAGTCTTTTTTTTATGCTAGAAGAAAAGGATTCGATTGTGTGGAGTCACCTTTTTCTGTGTGAAGGAATGAATGTGTTGTTGCAGAGGCTGAATCTGAGGGCAGGAAAAGATTCACTCCCATCTCTCAGACAAGAGTGGCAATTTGAGAGCTAAGGAGGAAAAGGGGATGAAGAGGAACAGTTTTCATGAATCTTTTCTCGGGGTTGAGTTGGAAATTGCCCAATCGAGGGGTCCACTCAGAAGACTTGGAAAGGGGACCTTAGGGTCTGCGGGTGAAAGGGAGCCGCTCCCTCCCCCCCGCCCCCGCGTGACCCGTGGACGGGCTCTCTGAATGCTTGCTCTGACCCGGGAGGGGCTGCCCGGGAATGAAGGACGCGAAGAATCGAAAAGCAGCGCGCGCGTCTTTCGGTAGGGGTGGCGGGTATTCTGATAACGTGTTTGGCGGATGGGGTAGTCTTTACTTCGGCTGAACTGAGGCTGGGCTGAAGACGCGGCCCGCTTGACCTCCGATCTGGATCTGCTTTTCCCGCAGATGGCCCGGGACTGGCGGAGGCTGCCGGCGGCGGGGCGCGCAGGCTGCGCACGGCTTACACCAACACGCAGCTGCTGGAGCTGGAGAAGGAATTCCACTTTAATAAGTACCTGTGCCGGCCGCGTCGCGTGGAGATCGCGGCCTTGCTGGATCTCACCGAGAGGCAGGTCAAAGTCTGGTTCCAGAACCGGCGCATGAAGCACAAGCGGCAGACGCAGCACCGAGAGCCGCCGGACGGAGAACCAGCTTGCCCCGGCGCCTTGGAGGACACCGCCGAGGACCCGGTGACCAGCCCCGGCCGCCCCTCCGCCTCGCGGGCAGCGAGGGAAGCCTGCTCTCGCGCGCCCGAGGTCGCTCGGGGGCCTCCGGGCGCCCCCGGCCCCCGGCCTTTGGCCGCTCGCGTGGAGGGCGCGGGTGCGTTGAATCCCGGGGGCGCCCTGCGCGCCGCAGGCGGGCTGGATCCCGAGCCATTGCTGGAAGACGCCTTCCATGAGCAGCAGGACTCGCCTCTCCTGCCGGACCTCAACTTCTTCGCGGCCGACTCCTGTCTCCAGCTGTCTGGGGGCCTCTCCCCCAGCCTTCAGGGGTCTCTTGACAGCCCCGTGCCCTTTTCCGAGGAGGAGCTGGACTTCTTCACCAGCACCCTGTGCGCCATCGACCTGCAGTTCCCCTAGCCCGTTTCCCTCTGCTGGCCCTTTCTACCCCGCTCCCCTCGACTGTTTGCTGGAAAAGCCGAGGACACCCCTCCCCTGTCATACAGACTTATTTATGTGTTTTGCTAAAATTCAGGTATTTCAAAGTAGCGTTTAATCCACTTCCTTTCTTCTTTCAGAAATGTTGGGCACTAGGGCATCTTTTTAAAATTACACTGAAAAATTCCGTTTGGTAGACTCCGTCCAACGAAATCTCAGGAATAATTAAACTTTAGGGGGGCTTTCTTAAAAAGAACTAGAGGAACTTATTTTCCTCTTTTTTTAAGTTTTAGACTGTAGATTATTTATTAAAATTCTTTAATAGGAAAAGGGGAAAGTATTTATTGTACATTATTTTCATAGATTAATAAATGTCTTTATAATATGAAAACGAGTTAAGTGTTTGTGTCGGGACTCAGCCCCTTTCTCAGCACTCCCTAGTCGGGTCCTCACTTCTGAGGCGGCTGGAGAATTGCGGGGTCCCGCGGCGTGGGCCTGCGAAGTCCCCTGGATCGGGGAAGTCCGGGTGGAACAAAAGTGGCCACAGCTTCTTCTCCAGCAGCTCTGAGAAGGTGGGGTGGGGGTGGGGAGCGGTGCTGAAAGCTCCTACAGCTTGGCACCCCTCCGCAGACAGCCTCCGGCCCCGCGCGGGCTTCTGGAAAAAAGGTGCGCGGCTGCGGGAGCGGGTGTGCGGCCAACGAAAGCGGGTGCGAGGAAGGGAGGCCGCAGGGACTGGTTTCCGAGGTTAGCTGAGTTGAGGGGGGTCCTAGAGTCTCCCAGGCTTCTCGCTTCAGTACCCCAACCCGGGTGGAGCGGCCTTTGCCGAATGCAGGAAGCCTGGGGACTGGAGGCAGAGGCCAAAGGCCGGCAGAGGCCAAGGCGTGGAGCGCGGCCGAGGGTGTTCTCGGGCAGCAGGCGCTGTGCGCGGTGGGCGAGAAGCAGGCGGCCGAAACCCGCGGCGCTGCCGACACCGAGGCTCTCCGGTTCCCGCGGGCACCCTAGGGCCCCAGCGGTGGAGCGCGTCCCAGGAGCGGAGGGGCGACCGGTCCAGCCAGGTGCGGGAAGCGTCGGAGGCGCTGGGCCCTGGGGGAGGAAAGGATGAGCAAGGGGTGCGAGAGACCAACAAGGAAGCTAGGAAGATGCTCAAAATGGCGCTGGGGCCGGGCGGCCGGGAGGACGTGGGCAGAGATTGCGGCCGCCATGACAGCCGCCGCGGGACGCGCGGAGTCCAGCCCAGGAGGTGCGTCCCCTCACCCGCCTCTCCTTTCACGCATCTTCCAGATGCCAGTGAGGAAAGGGAGCCGGGGAGTCTCCTTTCAGTGTTTGTTTTATTTTTAAAAAAAATCAGTCCTAGGGATGCTGAGGGGTAAAGGCGGACGGCGATTCCGCGTGGGTGGGGAGGGAGGGGCGAGCCGCGGGTTGCAGGCCCGGGTCTGCCCCGCCGAGTCTCACCCTCTGCGCTGGGATTTGAAGCCTGGCCAGAGCTTTCTGGAAGTCCAGACCTACCTGTCTCGGTCAACAACTTCATTTGCTACTTCAACCCTATCTCCTATCCCCCACCGCACCCTGCCGGGCTACTTGCAAACCTGTAAGCGGGGGAACAAGGATCGATCTCCCCCACCTGCCTCCTGGTTTGTTCCGGGGAACGTGGAGATTTAAAGGGCCCTGGAAAGCCATCCATCCTCCTTAGGTTTATTTAATATTTCTCCGGCTCAGAAACAGACACTGCGGGGCTACCTCCCTAGCAGATGCTGCCTTTCCCTAAAAGCAGTTTATTTCCGGGGCCTCTCAGACTTTCCCCGGGACCAGCAGGGTGGGGTCTTGGGGTGCCATGCACAGAGACAACAACTGTCAGAATAACCCAGAAACTAACATAAGTCGTGACATGTAGGACTAGACAGTCCTTGATATTTTTTTTAAGCTGGTCCCTCAGTGCAGGTAGTACACACATCTTATTCAGCTGGAATTTAATCCCTTAAACTGTCTTAATATAGAATTTAGCTCCAGCATTAAATAATCTTATGTCATGTTAAATTGCACTTATTTCTTTCATAAATAAATTAATATAGAACAATTAGATGTGTTATTATAATAATATCATGTATCTTATTAGTTTATTTTCCCCTCATAAAATATATAGGTATGAAATAAATTCAATATATTAAAGTAATAATACACAGCTTATTGGCTCATGTGTTTATTTCCCCCATAAATAAGTGAATATACAATATATTAAAACCACACTATACATCTCATTGGGTTGTGTGTTTATTTCTCCATAAAATATGCCCATAGGCAGTGTTTAACATCTTAAAAATCACAGCACATAACCATCTCTACACTAACAGAACGAAACAGACATTTTAGCTGGGGCTTTGATTTCTGTGGACAGCCAAACTAGATAATTTGGTCTAATTAAAAATGTTCTTTCAGCTATAGCAGGTTGTTACAAAGATCAAGAATACCAGAAGGATCTTGCTAATTGCCCACCTTCCAGCTTTCTTTGGTCAGAAGGAGAGCACTCTTCATCAATGACAAAAACACAGGATCTGCTCTGCTGGAGAGAATTCACATCCTGGGATCATGCCTCTGAGGCTTCAGTTCTCAGAGCTGCTTCCATGGATCAGCAGCATTAGTACTACCTGTGAGCTAATTAGAAATGCAGAATCTTAGGCCCACTCCACATCTACTGAATGAAAATCTCAATTTAGGAGATCCCCACATAATTTATATGTATATTAAAGTTTGAGAAGTACTGCTTGATCATAGTGCCACCTTGCTTTCTAACTTCCTTCTATGTTTAAAAAATTGGCCCACACTATCTGGTCACTGAATTCTAATCCTCCCCAACCCAAACCAATGGCCCAGTGGTCAGGGAACCCTACAGCCTACCTGAGGTAGCATCAGTCTTGATTCCTCCTTGCCAAGTGAGTGGGGAGCTAGGGGTTTCCAGCCAAAGGCTCAATCTATATATCTAGACCAAGGTACTTGTATATCTTGGGGATAAAAAGTTCCCAATGCAGAGAATTAGGAGTGCCAATATTTCATTTCCCTTGCTTGATTATTAGAGAGGAGTGGGAACTCTTTTTACAAGCAACATAAAACCTTTCTCTTTCTCCTTTCCCACGTTCACAGAACTTATCATCTCTGATGCCACCCCAGTAGAACAAAGAAGCAATGCATTTCCAGAAGGAAATGACCCTGTCTTCAGTCTCCATATCCAGTTTCAAATTAAAAGGAATGCCTGGCAATTTGGGATTCATAAAGGACTGGGATTCAAGATGCGTATGTTCCAAATTAGCTCCTTTTCTTTGTTTTATTCATGGGGGTCATCTTCTTTAGCCTGAGTTTTCCCAGTTATCTATAGAGAAGGAAGAACAGGAGGTGATCCCATGCAAGCAGCAGATACCCAGTGAGACAGGTTAGAGGCTAGTGCCAGACAGTTAGATTCTCTTATCCTGCCCTGTTTGGGGCAGGGTTCCCCTTGGGTCAGAACCAACTGTGAGTAGCATAGGCTGGTTATAAATCAGCTATGGTTGGAATAGGAAGGTCTCAGTGTAGTGCAGAAAGCTGCTGGTCAGTCTTCCCTGCTCTTGGTGAGTCATTCTTTTAAGAAGAATGGTTCATTAATATTATGGTGAAAGCAAAGTACCATTAGATTGAGGAATTATTTGCAGTCATGATAACCCCTAGTCATTAAAAAAAATTATCTTATGCCTGGACAAGTCCCTTCCCCTTTCTGGACCTCAGTTTCTCCATCTGTAAGATAAACAGAAGAACTAAACATCTCTAAAATTCTCTATCAATATATATAAAAAGTATAATCACTAGTCTTCACAAACAATGTATCCAATATTTATTATGATTGGTGCCATGTGCTTTTATATGGAGGTGGTGACTGGATGCTTAATAAATGATCTCTCATATATCTAGTAGGGTCATTTTAACATTTTTTTTCATTTTAACAAGTTTTAAATTGTATTTTATACACCAGCAATCATGTACTCAATCATTTTTTACATGAGTAGGGTGAGAAATCTTTTCAACAAATGGGTAAGCAGGTGAAGTACTGTGTCAGGTGTCAGGTACTCAATACACATGAATATTAAGAAGCATCCTAGTCAAGGTTTCCTCTGGCTTTCATCCTCTGCCAACTTCTTCAACATTTGATTATGTTTTCTCTTGTTGAAAAATGAGTAGGACAAAAAAGAGCCACCAAACTTCTTTGACATGGTGTACTAGATTTTAAAAGTCACCTTTAGTTGGGCTTTATCTGGTTGCTAGGCCATCAGTGCAGAGGCATAAATTCTGGGTTTCCCTAAACAGTTCTGATAAATTCCCCTGCCCACTTTTCCCCTAAATTTCTGATAAGTATTCCATGATCCCATTATCCAGAAATGTGTAGTCAAATGCATGACCTCAGTCTGCAGAAGGTGACCTTCTAGGGTACCACATCATCCCCTCCACCTGGACTCCCCAGCCCAGTGCTGCCTTCCTGCTGGCCCCCCACCCCCACCCAAACTGGTCTCCACACTCAGACAGATACTTACTGAAGGAGAACTAACAAACTAACAAACTAACTACTAGCCTGAAGGAGAACTAACAAACTGCTTCTCCTTCCAGAGAGTCAACAGTCAAAAAGTCTCTTAAAACCTCCTGTAACTCCCAACCACCACAGAAAAAAATCACAGTTCAGACAGCCATTCAGGTATAAATTCAAGTTCATCCATGCATGTTAGGGTTTCCAAAGTGGATATTTTGCCAAAACTACCATGTTTGGATAAACCCAATTAACTAGGAACTTACTGCAATTTTTTATGTCACTCTAATATTTCCTTTTAGAAAGATCCCAACTCTGACTTGCCTTTTACTCCATATGTAAGTTTACATCCTATTGGTCTATGATCTTCTAAGACCATAGAAGATCAAGGAAGGAGAGACAATATCCTCCCTAGAAAAGTTTCCCCAAATATTTGGAAGATCAGGAAGTTCTTGCAAATGTCTAATCTCAAACCTTTCTGCTGCAATTTTAATCATTTGGATTCTTCATATACGTATAATGTTAGGCTTAATTTTCAACAAGCCCTTCAGCTTAGAAGAAAATCCTTTGCCTAACCAAAACCGGCCTTAATTTTCAACAAAATTTGCATATGACAAAGTACATATTGTATAATATATGGCTATGGGTTACATGAAAATATAGCCTATATGCTATTCTCCTATCACATTTTTCCATATTTTAATTTAATGCTAGTTATATTTGAAAAGCAGATGACTGACATATTATTTCCGAATGTACATGTAATGTTAATATCATTTATAGAGGTCTCCATAGTTTCTTTTCTTATTTGCTTTAATTCTACTAGCAATGCAGTGAAGTATTATTAAATCCATTCTTCTTCTCTGAGACTGAGACTCAGAGAATCTAGGAAAATTGTCCAGGGTCATAATGTTAAGAAATGGCCAAGCAAGAATGTGAACCCAAGTATTCTGGCCCCCAAACTAGTAGTCTTCCCATTACAGTATATATGGTTCTCAACCAGATTTGTGACAATGTAATTAACTTGCATTAAAAGAAACACCACTAAATTCAAATTCTATCCTAACCAGCAGTAAGAAACCATCTCTTATCAAGAAAAAAATATAGCCCTGATACCTTCTCAATTCTCAAGTTCTAGCCTTTGGCTTGGACTTAGTTTCCAAGATCTGAACTAAGAGAGGAGGCAAATAGATGTGTGAGGGTCTAATGAAAGATTTTTCAGGTTGTTCCTGACAACCTCCTGCCTCCCTGTCGCAGCTAAAGCAACTTCCTCTATAGAAAAGTCCAGAATCAGGTGTAAACTTCTAACACACTCCCATTCTGAGTAGAGTAGTTCTCCTGCTTGATTTTTCAGTGTGATCTGTAACAGCACCCTCAGGGATAAAGTCAGTTCTAAAACATGCCTGCATTCTATTTGCTGGCTTGTGTATCTAAGATTACACAGAAGAGGAAATCAACTTTATTTCCCTTTGGTGTTGTGTCCACCCAGGCATTCTCTGGTGAATTTCATTTGGGCAGACAAAAAAATCCTATAGCCCATAGGTTACTCCAGATGTGAACTTCTCTTTGTTTATTTTGTTTTGCACTCAGCTATGGGCTTAGCAAGGAACCCAGGTGTCATAGACTTTCTTCTTAATCCAAACCCCATGGAAGCTTCTTTTAAGGAAGAAGAGACTTGGGAATCTAGGAAGCAAAGTTTCTGTTTTCTTCAGGTCCTTTCTGATAGGTCTAGAAGAGGAATTTTGGTAAGTTTTCATTTATTTACTATACAAGGGAAGATAGCAAGACTGGATGAATTGGAAATCACAGTGAATTTGGACAGCTGAGGTCAAAGCAATCATTATAATTGACAGTATAACTCAGCCCACTCTTTCTTCTGGTCGGTCACTAATAATAGACTATTGGTGACTTCAGGTACTTTGAGGGAGTTTGCATCGTCCAGCCCCCAGACAGATTTCTGATCTTTTATTAAACTGATTTGAAATTTACTTCCTTCTTTAGACCGCAAATGTTCCCTTGGTAGAAAGGCAAGAGATGCAGTGAGTAAATTCTCCATGTATTGAGGGAAAGGTAGAAAGTGAGGAAGTATCAAGTCTCTTAGAAGCATGGCAGCCAGATCACATATAGGTCTGCCCCAGCAAGCAGGAAGCCTGAGTGTCCCATGCCCTTTTTCTCCAGAGGCCTCTGTGGAGAATATCTTAAAGCAAGAGGAAAAAAATGGGAACATTTATAAACCCAAAAAGGGGAAATAGAAAGAACCATGCTTGTTCTCACCCCAACACTCCTTTTCTCTTCAATCCCACTACGGGATACCCCTGCCTCCCCCCCCCCCATCTCAATTCTCCCTTCCTTTGTCTGCCCTCATCCCTGTGGCAGTGAACATTCTTTCTCCCTCCCCCATTGCATCTCTCTTAAGGAAGTTACCAGCTGGTCTTCCTCCCCCCAACTTGTGCTGGTCTGAAGCAGAGTGCATGTGAGGAGGGAAAGGGGCAGTGCCCTGTGCAATGCTTTGAGCTCTTTCATAGTTGGGAACTAAGCAAGGCTCATAGTTATTAGGAGAAGAGAAAGGCAGTGTGATTCTGGTGACAGAGATAGACAGCAGGAGAGATGACTACGGAGGTGGGAAAACTGAGGAGGACTAGGAAACTGAAAGACAGAGAGACACAGAAACTGAGAGAAACCACTTCAAGGTTCCTAGCAGAGAGATGAGCATTCACCCTGCCCTTTTTGGGGGCGGGGACCCTGAGAAGTTTTGAGGATCCTTGCTGGACTTGTCCCACCTGCTTTCCCTTCTTCTCCTGAGCTCAACAGTTTACAGAGCTCCTCCCTGAACTCTTGCCCTCCTGGACTTGCCCTAGCCCCAGCCTCAGGCCTCCTTGGCCTGGCAGACACCATGACAGGTTACAAATGAGTGTGGGTGTTGGATTGCGTCAAGCTCTTGTCCTCGGAGTCTGGAGGAGGAGAATCAATGGGCTCTACCTAAGAGCTTCTCTTCCAGTCCCTTCCTGGTTTGAAGAGAGTGAAGGAAGCACTTCCTGTGCTCCTCCCCTCCCCCAACCCCAACCCAACAGACACTGATTAGAAAAGGGGTAAGACTTTCCTGAGCTTCAGGTCCTCCACAGTGAACCTTTCATTCTCTGAGCAAACTCCCTAGATCTAGTCCAAAAAAACAATTGAAAATTTGAGTAATCGTCAAGAAGTAATTGGTATTGAATTTATGGATTGTTGGCCTGGGATTTGGGGGTGGGGGTGGGAGAGATGGAGAGTAGTAAAGAAGAGAGGGACAGGAGGAAATCAGAAAAATGCAAGAGGCACAGCAGTTTTAAAGGCTTTGGAAAGAGAATAAAAAATTACCTCCTCTTTACCTTAAACATCACCTAGCTCTGTGCTCATTGCGGCTCTCTGGAGAGATATAGGGGGTTATTTGAGTCTGAGTGAGCGAGCCAGCTACAGCTATGGATGGCTAGAGAGAGGATAAATATATCTAGAGAGATGAATTGATGGATTGGTAGGAAACGAATATAAATATGGAGAAAGATGGACGAACAGAGAGATGGATTGAGACAGAGAGAATATAAAGAGAGGCTGAGGGAGAGAAATGAATGTGTGAATGAGGAGAGAGAGTTTATGTGGAGAAATGGAGAGAGAAAGGGTGCATCTCTCATCCTCCTCCTCCTCCGCTTTTCTGTCCTGCTTTCCGAAATGCCAATTTCACAGCCCTCACTGAAAGAATTCTTCCTTTAGATTCTGGGCCTTGCCTCACACCCTTATGTATTTTTGAACCCTCTTCCTTCACAGTCATCCATTTGGCCAAAGATAACATACCTCACCCAGCTGTCCTAGCCCATCACCCCAAGACAAATTGGGGGAGAGAAATGAGGAGTGGGAGTTCTGGGCAAAGTAAAGGGGCTGGATTTCCCACCTCCAGGGTCTACAGCCTGGAGAGAAGGCTCCTTTGGGGGGTGGGAAGAGTGAGGGGGCAGCTGGGTTGAATTTGTCCAAATCTAATAACCCAGGAGCCTATTGAGGGCCTTGGGGGGGTGGGAGGGGAGGAAAGTCTTGAATATTCCTCTAACTTCCCCCCCCCCTCTGGTCCCTTCTTTCCAAAAGTCTTTGAAGAAAGATGTTTTTGACGCTTCCATGTCGCTCTCAGATGGATGGGCTGCGGGTGATTGAAGTGTCTTTGTCATGCTAATGCTTGGGGGGTGATGGATGGGCGCTGGGGCTGCCAAACTCTGGCCCACTGCGCCCATTGGCCTGGGAGAGATCACATGTGCCCCTCAACCCCCACTCCCTACCCCTTCCTAGGGGAGCCCTGGCCCAGCCAAGCTGGGCCAGGCCATGGATGCAAGCTTCAGCGCTGTGACATACTGCCGAAAGGTTGTAGGGCAAGAAGGTGTCTCCCCAAAACGGGCCGACCCTCCTGCGGCCTCCACACATGGACTATAATAGGATGAACTCCTTCTTAGAGTACCCACTCTGTAACCGGGGACCCAGCGCCTACAGCACCCCTACCCCTTTTCCCCCCAACTCTGCTCCGGCTGTTGACAGCTATGCAGGCGAGACCCGCTATGTCGGGGGGCTCCCCAGCCCCACCCTCCAGCAGAACTCAGGCTATCCTGCCCAGCAGCCACCTTCAGCGCTGGGGGTGCCCTTTCCCAGCTCTGTGCCTTCCGGGTATGCCCCAGCAGCCTGCAGCCCTAGCTATGGGCCTTCTCAGTACTACCCTTTGGGGCAGCAGGAAGGAGAGGGAGGCTATTTTCATCCTTCAAGCTACGGGGCCCAGCTGGGGGGCCTGTCCGAAGGCTATGGAACCGGTGGAGCCGGTGGAGTGGGGCCGGGACCCTACCCTCCTCAGCAGCCCCCTTACGGAAACGAGCAAACTGGGAGCTTTGCACCGGCCTATGCTGAGCTCCTCTCGGAAGACAAGGAATCGCCCTGCCAGTCAGAACCCAGGCCCGCGGCCCGGACCTTCGACTGGATGAAGGTTAAGAGGAACCCACCCAAGACAGGTAGGACTGGGCGTGGTCATCCGCGCTTCCCCGGCACAAAGCACGGGTGTTGCCGGCCTGAGGTGTCCCTGCCTTGGCTGGGTTCTTCTCTGTGCTTTGCCTGGTAGACTCAGGTAAGAACATGCCTGGACTCACGGGGTCTCCCCACCCAATGAGTGCCGGGTTACCCTTAAGAATGAGTGTCTACCCATGCCCCCACTTCCTGAACTGGGAGCCCAGCACCCGGCCAGCACTAGGTCTGCAGAGGGCGCGGGTAGGGGTGGAGGGGGTATCAGATGGAAGTACCGGGAGGTTGCTCCAGATTTGGAGATGACTTTAAGAGGGGGGCTGGTGATCCACAGGGAAATTCAGAGCTCAAGTTGGATAAAACGGTGAAAGGGAGGGTGGGGTGTACAGCTGGCCCGGGAGGAGGGGAAGAGAAAAGAGGTGAGAGAACTAACTTGATTCTTTTCCCGTCTCCCCTCCCCCACCTAGCGAAGGTGTCGGAGCTGGGCCTGGGCGCGCCCGGCGGCCTCCGCACCAACTTCACCACACGGCAGCTGACCGAACTGGAGAAGGAATTTCATTTCAACAAGTACCTGAGCCGAGCCCGGAGGGTGGAAATCGCCGCCACCCTGGAGCTTAATGAGACACAAGTTAAAATTTGGTTCCAGAACCGACGCATGAAACAGAAGAAGCGCGAGCGGGAGGGAGCCAGGGTGCCCCCCACCCCTCCAGGTTGCCCCAAGGAGGTGGCTGGAGACGCCTCAGACCAGTCGACCTGCACCTCCCCGGAAGCCTCGCCTAGTTCCATAACCTCCTGAACTAAACCTCTCAACCACCTGGGCTCCCAGGCACACGCGAGTGACCCAGCCCTCCTCTGGCTCTGCTCTTCCCACCCGGTGTCAGCTTTTCTATTCGGGGATCCTCTCCAAGGCTGTGGGCTCTAGTTTAGAGCTGCCTTTGGGAGGAATGGGGAAACACTTTTCTCTGGTCTGGACGGGGTGCTGAGGGCTGGGGATCCTATCGGCCCAGAGGCCTGGGAGACAACAAACCTGTCAAATGTGGAGGGAAGAGTTTCCTTCCATCTTTGATCTGGGGCTCAGCACATGGGTGGGGTTGGGAGCAAACCACACCCCTCATGGATTCTTCTTTCCCTTCCAACTTCTGGTCGTTCAGTTCAGTGCCTTTGAGCCTCGAGGGCTCTTCTCATGCACTCCTATCCTAACTCACCCTTCTAGGCCCAGGACAGACAGATGGCCTTGAAGCTTCTGGTGTGGGAGATGTTTGGGTGCAGGCGTATTACCAGTGTCTAATCTCCTCAATCACCACAGCACCAGCTGCCTTGCGACTGACCAAAAAGCCCCCATCTAACCTTATTAAACCCCTCCCTGCACATTTATATTGCACTAATGCAGCCTTCAGAGGTTGTTTTCTGAGACCTGCTTCCTCCCACCAGCGACCTCATCTCCAAGTGACCGAAGTGTTTTGGAACTTGGTACTCCAGGAGACTTCTGGAATGTTGTGCAAGGCCTGTCCTCAGCAAGCCTCTACCAGGAAGGTGCAGGCACACCTCACTAGATCCTCCCCTATTTATTGCCTCTTGGAAAACCCAGGACCCTCCTCTCCTCTCCACCCCTGGAATAGCCCAGGTGCAGTGAGAGCTCTTAGGAGCAGCAAGCTTTTTTTCTGAACCTTGGAGACTGTGGAGGCACTACCCAAGTTTTTGGAAACCTGAGTCCCAAGCAAGCCAAGTTCTCTCTGTACCTCCAACTACCTCATTTCAATAAAATCTGTGTTTCCCTTCTTCCTGCCTGCTTCTGCTCCTCCACCTTGGGGAGAGGAGGCTTCCAATTCTGAGGTCTCTGAAGGAGAGTTGAGAAAAGAGTTGGCCAGGTTGGTCTGGAAAGAGTTGAGCTTTAAGATCTAAGCTGGATAAGGAGAGGGACTTACTGGGAGGGTATAAAGCAGAATGGGGACCAAACTTCAAAGGTCTGACAGCCTCAGTGTCATTGAAGGAACCAGAGAAAGAGGTAGAGGAAAGAGGAGGGGGGTGGGGTGGGGGAGTAAACTGTTTTCAGCTGGTCCTGAGAGGAAGGGAAACAGAACAGACAAGGACTGAAAAGAGGAGGAAGCACGGAAATGCAGAGGGCTTCTACCCCTCCTCCAAGCCCTCCCCCTGGCCCAGAGCAAGGTTTGGCACAGAATGGGCATAAATATTTGCTAAAGGAGTGAAGAGGGTGGGGTGCGTGTGTGTGCGTGCGAGCGCGCGCCTCCCTCCTCTTACGGTTGCTCAGAGAAAGTTAGATGGGAGCTTGGCAAACTCCATTTGGCATGCAGGTTGACTCCTTCGCTTGGGCTCCCAAACCAGCGCCCTTTCCCCCAGGGACCCAACAGGGATGTCGGGAGGACCGCAGTGCAAGTGACTTGGAGACACCGGCCGCAGCTGGGGCCATTACACCCTGGCTCAAGGTTAACAGCCTAGGTCTCCCGGAGCTGAACTGCAGGACCGCGCGGCCGCCTGCGGCAAGGGGTGGAGTAGGGTGTGGGGAAAGAAGGCGGCAGCCGGAAGAAGGGGGCAATAGAGGGACCCGGAGGGCCTGGGGGTGGGCACCGGAGGCTGAGGTAAATCTGAATCCCGAGCTGACCTTTTTACCTCGAAGAGCCTCTGGGCTTTCCAAACAAGCCTACCGTGCGCCCTCGGGGCCAGCTATTGTCTCCTGGCCGAATGGCCGGTCCCATTGACAAACTTCTGGACGGCGGGTGCGGGGGTGCGGGGTGGGGGTTGGGGGATGGGGCAGCCTCAGGAAGCTCAGCGACAGCCCACAAACCGCCCTTGCTCACTTGCCCCGCAGTGCAATAGAGATGACACAGGCCTGTGAGTCGGGTTTATTGATTCCGAATACCTGTGAGCCCAAATGCCAGAGGAGCCAGGACAACCACCCTCAGGGGTGAGCAGCGGGACCTGGGGTGGGGGTGGGGCGTCTTATCCACCCCTTCTATTTAATTTTTGAAATTTCAATGGAACAGAGGATGCTGAAAAGACTGAGTTTATGTAAGAAACTGAGCATTTGCTTCCTAAGGAAATTGGTGCCATTATAGGAGAGGTGGTTCTCAATAATTGCACCGCCCAGCTGGAGAGGAAGAGAAGCTTGTTGCAAGAGGAAGCCTAGCTTCCTAGAGCCTGCTGTCTTGCCCCCTGTCTTTAAAAAATCTAAGAATTGCTTTTCTGCGTTTAATTGAAATTGCCACCAAGGTTGGCTTCCCCAAAGGGGGCACCTTGACAGAGAGAACAGAGCAAGTGCCTGTGGAAACAAAACTCCCCTTGCTTGGAGTCATGCAATGCAAGCCCGGGGAACTTTCTGGTTGGGTTATTGCTGGATCCTCCAACCTTTGGACTAGTGTGCAGGACAGCAGAGAGGAGGGAGCAGTGGTTAGAACAGGGCCAAGGGAAGGTAGAGCTGGAGTTGACTGGTCCTGGGGGAGGGGAGATGAAATGGACTGGAGGAAAGGGGATGGCTGGCCCATCTGATTTTTGGTTACAGCAGAAGGAACCATCATATTCCCCCAGGGAAGGGTGAGGGGCAAATCAATTTTCTGTTCACACAGGCTCAAAACAACCACACAACATCTGAGCCTCCACTCTAAGATGCAAAGATCCTGACCCTTTTCCCAGTTTGTGCTTTTCTAAACCTCACTTAGAACCTGAGGCCCCATTTATTTTTATTTAATTTTTTAAGATTTCTTTTATTTATTTATGCATACAAGAACTGGGGTCTAGGCCAGAGTTGCGTGTGTGTGTGTGTGTGTGTGTGTGTGTGTGTATTCACCAGAGACAGAGCAGGGAGCAGAACAGGCAGATCTGCGGAAATACACTGCTGAGGGGAGCAGTGGGCGAGGCAGGAGAGGTCTGCTGCGCCATATGGGAAGCTCCCTGGCCCAGAGTCGCACTTGTGCTGCAGTGGCTGCCAATAGTGCTGACACTTTAACCCCTGTGCCACCAGGGAGACTGGCCCCATTTATTTAAAGAAAGAAAAGACCTGTATATTTTCAATGTGTATTTTCCTATCATAAATGACAAAGGGTGGTAGGGCAAGCAAACAAACACATATTTTGCTGCAATTAAATTAAATTGACGGTCTTTATTGCTAAACTTTCCAGAACAGATGCCAAACCGCTTCCCTCATAGACTTTTCCATGCCCTTCAGATAGGTGGTTTTTCACAGCCCTTTAAGGAGGAGGTGGAGATACTATTTACCAGGAAATCTGAAAGTGCATTTTCTGCAAAATTTGGAAACTCTCCACCCCTGCACCACCACTTACCAGATCTCAAACAACAACAAAACAAAACCCTCCTGTTTTGAAAATAAAATATTAGAATTTTTTTTCTTGGTACTTCACAGGAGTGAGAATTCTTCTCAGGGCTGCTTGAAACTTTGTAGGGTTTCTGAGGAGCATCTCCTGGCCCCTCCTCCACCGCCTAGGGAGGTTCAGTCAAGCCTCCACCCCACCCAACCCTCTGCACCATCTGTTTCTCAGCCCCAAGTGTGAACTTTTCCTTTCATTGCCTTTTTCTCCAGCATTTGTTCTCCCCACATGAGGCCCTTTGATCTACTGGACAGAGAGAAAAGAAAAAGAGGTTTAAAAACCCTGAAGCTCTTCTTACTTGTAATGCAGGTTTCTTTGCTGTGAACTCTCCTTACACCTACCACTGGGCTGCTGGGAGGAAGCTGGCAGGGAGGGGAGTAGGGGAGGACATGGATGGGGAGGCTGGGAGCATCTCCAGATGTCTGAGATGAGGGAGATCCAGATGAGCCTAGAGGAAGGCCAAGGAACTGGGGAGATGTCCAGGTCGACCGGATAGGGTTCAAATCCGAGCCCTGCCGCTCACAGTCTGTGGTCTTGGGCAAGTCGTCTAATTTCCTGTGCCCAGTTAGCCACAAAATGGGGATTGCAATACTTCACAGAGTTGATGTTGGGGTTAAATAAGTTACTATGTATAAAATAGTTGGTATAATTCCTAATAAAAATATGAGCTATAATACTAATTATCATTTTCATTCTGGAGTCCTTAATCTATTCCAGGCATATCTTGACCCAATGGGATATGCACACACTCGCACTCCTCAATCATCTCGTTAGAGCCCTGCTAGGTGTATGGGACCAGAGTTGGGCTCTGGGGCTAAGCACAGGGAGAAGCCGTCTGACTGAACCCCTGTCCTTCAGATCCCACCCCACTCACTCGTGCAAGAAGAGAGGTATCTGGCTTTCCATATTCTTCCCCTCTTTTCTCCATAATGGGAAGATGGCTAAGTCTGCTTAAAAGCAGACACTTTGAGCTCTTGATTTAGGGTGGTCCAGGACAGCATTCTGAAGTGTAACATAATTTTCAGTGTGGCCCCCTCTTATTAGCTGAGTGAGCTTAAGTCAACTATTCAGTTTTTGTGGACTTTCATTTCTTTAGGGGTAAAATGGAGGATGTTAAAGGATAAATGAGATATATAATGTTTAGAATGTTAAAGAATAAATGAGATAGAAATGTTTAGAAGATGGCTTGGCAGTGTTCAGTAGCGATTTTCTATTTTATGTATTCACATAAGACTTTGTTCTCTTACTTTCTTCATCCTCCAGTCGTGGTTCTCCTGCACTGCACCCACAGACACACCTGGCATCATGACTTAGAACTTACAACTAGAGAATAAAGTAATTATAAATGAAAGTGTTGGGGTGGGGTCCCACAGAATACTGGCTTCCAGGCAGTGCAGTGGCATGGTGTGGCAAGCTCTGGGGATGCAGGCTCATTACATAAAGCTAGGAGCACATTCTCACCATAGTCCATGAGATCAAACTTCTGCGGTTGAACCAGATTTTTCTCCTAACGGTTCAGTCCTGGCTCTAAGGACTTCCTTGCATGACCTCCTTTGTATGATTCAACCACAGTATTCCAGATGCTTCATCTTTTGCCATTTCCCTAACTCTCTAAAGGCTTTATATAATCAGAGTAAATGTTGGGTGGGACAGGAGTTGGAAATGCAAACTATTTTATGTCTATTCCTTGGAGAGCAGAGGTCAAGCAGCTGTATACTTCAGCTCACCGGCTGAGTTCCTGGCGCTGGCTCATGTTGTTCTCTTCATGGGAAATAAATGAATCAGATACTTCAAAGAAAGAATATTGTAGGAAGTCAAGAGTTCCGAATTTATTCTACCAAAAGTCTTTTGTGTGTCCTCTGATACGTCACTAAATCTTTCTGGCCTGCTTTCCCAGTATTTAATGTAAGTTGAACTTACATTATATTGGCTCATCCTTTCTTCTGAGGATAGAAGCCATAACTAAGAAAAAAATGTTAAACTTGATAGACTTAGGAGGGTGGGAGGGTGGGGTAGGGGACCCATACTGTTAGATGTAGCCTGCTGGCCCAGTTAGAGCTAATTAAAATCACTCTTTCTCCCCCCTCCCCATCCCCAGTCCATTTCCTTCAAGCTCTCAAGATCACTGGCCTGGGTCCAGACAGTTCTGAGGCCTGTAGTCTTTTCTGCCTGGAGGCGAACCTAGGAGGGAGGGAGCCCCACAAAGCATGCGCCCTCTGCTCCTTGGAGGCCCAAGCTCCCTTCAGTTTACTCTGGCCTGACAGCTCCATTTCAACCCCCACCTTGGAGATGAGGCAGCTCACTATTTATTCAGCCAGAGAGGTTTGCCCAGAAGCCTTGTCTCCCCAGCCTGCTCCTGCTGGCTCTGCTCTGCAGCCCCCACCCCCTTTCCTTCCCGGTTCACGGAGAGTTCAGCCCTGAAATGGCTTACAGACCCCCCCCAGCCCTCCCCCCCCAGCCCTGGTGGAGCCGCCAGTCGAAGGGATTGCTGGGGGAAGGGCCCTGGTCATGGGGTCATGCCCTGGTCTTTCCACTCTTGCTGGACCAGTAAGTAGCCTGGGTTTGCCAAAGGAGAGCCGACTCAGCAAAAGATTGTCTATTTGGGGAAGAAGAGCATGGAGATTGGCTAAAGTGGAAACTGTCCAGTTGGTTGAGGAGCTGATCCAGGACTGCAAAGGGTCACGTATGTGTGTGTTATTAGTATTATAAACGATGCTTTGGCCAGGTATCGAACTCGTGCTGCAGGCTCTGGATAGCTTTATAGTGCTGTGCTTTATAGTGCTGTGCTACCAGGGAGGCCTGAGAAGCATTATTTTCAATGGAACCCCAAGATGAGGACACTTGTGTTTGGAAGTTTCACAGAGCCCTTCAGGAGCTTCACCTAGTCTGGTGTGGACAGTTGCCATCCCTGGAAATGATGACATCTTCTTGCTGGCTCCTACCATAGAGCTATGCACATGGAACCTGTTCACCCAACAGGAATCTGGTTTAAGTCAGAAAAAGGAAACTTCCAGGAAAAGTAAAAGTCTTACTTGCTCTTCCATCCTGGGTTTAGGCTTCTAGATTGGGGAGCCCTGAGGTAGAACAAAATTGGGGAAGGGGCCTCCCTGGTGCTACAAGGGGTTAAATACCAGCAGCCACTGCAGACCAGGGAGCTGACCCACATGGAGAAGCAGACCTCTCCTGCCTCACCCACTGCCCCCTCAGCAGTGTATTTCAGTAAATCCACCTGTTCTGCTCCCCACTCTGTCTCTAGTGAATCCCCTTACCCCATCCCTCCCCTCTTCCTCTCCCTACCCTCACCTCTGGCCTACACCCCAGCTCTTCTATGCATAAATAAATAAATCTTAAAAAAACAAACAAACAAAAACCAAAATTGGGGAAGGAATTCCTCAGCAATGAAGTGAAGGAGTGCAAGGGTTCCAGGGTCTGGGATGACCAACAATTTTGACCACAATCCTCTGATTCTTCATTTCAGTCCAGTCCACAGACTCTGCTGGGGGCTGTCGTGTTCAGGGTGGCAGGCGGGCAGCGCACTATGCAGGGAGATGTCTTTGAGGTATAGGGAAGGAAACAGAGAGATTGGTGGTGAGAAGAGCTAACGCACACTGTTTTCTAGCCTCCAGCTTCCTTTCCTTGTTTCTGCCACCTCCAGTCTCTTATTTACACTCAGTTATTTTCTGGAACTCAATTTTCAACTCACTGGGTCTTGTCAGAAGAGGTTCTAGAAAGAGTGAGAAGAACGCTGGAGTTGGGGGTGGGCACCACACCTCCCCAGGAGGATGGGTGCCCCTGGTGTGGGGCAAGTCCCAAATCCAGCATGGGGTCTTTATTCAACAATTCAGACTCAGTCATTTGGGTGCTCTGGAGCTGGAGAATTGCAAAGATGCCTTTGAAAGGGACTGCTTGCAGCTCCCACCTACAGCGCCAACATTTCAAAGTCCATTGAAATCCACACCTTGACACTTTCCCGCTGACACCCTGGCTTCCCTCACACATTCACAGACCTCTCTGTAAACAAGCAACCTTACTGGTGTCTCCCACCAGAAAACAAACTGACCTTGCACACAGCTTGCAGATGTGGCTGCAACAGTCAGAGAAAGTGGGCAGGGAACAGGTATTGTTACCTGCTTGGAAAGGTGCTCTGCATCTTTCACACTTTGGAGTTTATATTTTGCCTGTAGGTGGTACAAAATGAAACTTCCAAGAAATGTGAGTGGGAAGAGTTCTTGGCATCGGAGTGAAAAAGAAGAGGGACTTTTGCTAAAAATCCCTTAATCTAGTCTATCGTTGCACAATTCCCAGAGTGGAAAAGAAAGGGAAAAAGAGGCAGGCAATTATTCAGCACCCCCCAACCCCCATCGCCTTCTGTGGTATGTGGCTAAAGACTTAGGGAAAGCAAAGAACAAGACAAAGCAAAACAAACAAAACACCCAAACATGACTAATCTACATTTTTGTCACAGATACTAAAGATCTGGAAAGTTGAGTCCCACCCTGACCCTTTGATTTTATTTGCGTGTTTGGAGCCCGGCCTTAGTAGCTTTCCCTGAGTCTTCTTGCTTTGAGTAGGACAAGAAAAAGAGCTTGTGTTTATCCCTAGAATTTAATGATGAAGGATAAAGAGACAGACACAAAAATGAAAGACAAGTAGCATCCAGTTAGTACCTAATAGCTATTCTATTGAATTTTTCAATCTCCTAACTTATTTTGAAAAATATATAAAACTTTCAAAAGTGTGTTTAGTAGATTATCAAAAATAATCGGAGTGTCTTTTAAAATCCTCCCTTTACAAGCCCCACCCCCAGCCGCCACCTCAATTCACTAGGGAAAATATGTTTTCAACAATTTCTCTTTTTGAATTTAAAAAAAGGGGTTATCTGCAGAATCAGACAAGAATTTTCCTTCTGTTTTTTATTCTTTCTGAGTTGAATGGGATATGGGAAACTGGAAAAAAGTTCAGAGCAAATTTTGCTTTACTCTTTCTCCTTCATGTCTCTTGCACACAAATGACTGGAAAAAACAAGGTTCTAGGTTTAAATTTAATGTAATCAGTACACAGCCCTCTTGCCCCTATGTCTTCTGTGTTGGCCAGATGCTGAACTGCTCCCGAAGTCAGATTCCTCCCTTGAAAAACAAGAATAAAAAAAACAACCACCCTGACTCCCTCTTTTTTTTCCTCCCCAGAACTTTTAAGTTTGGTTTTCAATTTTATTCTCAGTGACAAGTGTAAATGTTTGCTCAGTTGCTGAGACATAACTGAGATTCTTCTCCCAGGCCAGTCGAAGCTTGGAGGAGCCTCTTCCATCCTCTCCTTGCAACTGCCAGGGTTCAAGACTCAGGCAGTTTTCCTATGCTATGAGAGGATCTCACTTGGCATCCCTGAGTCCCTTCCAACTTCATCCTGGAGCTGGGACAGTTTCATGAATCGCCAGGTCCACACCAACAAGATCTCCGGAAAGATCTGAAGCCCCTGAATGGGAAAGAGAATAGACTGTAGGTCTTGATAGACCTGAACAGTAGGTCTTTCTATACTGCTTGTGCCTCTCCCCCCTCCTCCCAACACACACACACACACACACACACACACACACACACACACACACACACTCTCTCTCTCTCTTTCTCTCTCTCTCTCTCTCTCTCTCTCTCTCTCTCTCTCGCTCTCGCTCTCGCTCTCGCTCTCGCTCTCATACACACCCACCTCAGATCGCTGCAAGTTTAATGGAATTTTGTTTTTTAAGGTAATAGAGACAGAGGAGGAGCAAATTACTTTTAAGTTGGCTTCTAGCAATGAGGAGACATGTTTTTCTTCTGGCCTTTGGCAGATGCGGAGAGAAATTCCTGCCCCCAAATGATATAGTAAGCCAGCTTTCATATTGACATAGCTTTGGATATTTTGATGACTATCTAGCTGCTTCTTAGCTCTTAGAGGGAGCTAAGGAATCTGAATTGCTGAACTCTCTTCTTTCCCTTACCCTGGCCTCTCTGAACACAGTCAGGAGCCTCTTATTTCTCCTTCAGGTGAATGAACTCCCCAAGACACATCAGTGCTATACTGACCATCGCTGGGAATTTCTTGCTTTTGTCAGCCTTATAGTGCCCACTTGAAGTGGGTTTAGAAAATGAGGGTATGGAGAATCAAAGCGAAAGCACAATGAAAAATTTGGCGATAGAAGAAATATAGAAAGACCTTCTCCTTTATACCAACTCAACCTTTACTACAACATCCTGGACTCAGCTCTCTCTAGCAGTGGGGATATCACTATTTATAAGGGAAATTCCTCTCATGTTAAAGGAATATTGAGAGAAGACTATTAGAGGAACATGATGGAAAATACTTGTTTAAGGGAATTGGGTGTTAGCCTACTTAGGCCTTGTACCCCCCAACCTACTTCTGTGTTGCCTTGTGAAGTCAACAGAATGACTCAGTTCCTTTCCCATGTGTTACCCTTTAAATATTTGAAGATAGAGGCTGTGTGTGCCCCTAGCCCCTCCCTTGACTCAAGTAAACACATTCTGATTTCCTTCATTAGTTTCTCCTAAGACCTGATTTCCAGACCTTTTCCTCATTCTGCTCTTTCTTCTTTAGTTGATACTTTCCATGAAGTATCCAGAACTGAATAGAAAATATAGAATGTGATGGACTCGGTTCTAAGCGGTGTGGGAAAACCATATTCTTTGATCTGAACACTATCTTTCTCTTGATATAGACAGGACAGCTTGGGCAGGGAAGGACAATGGGGACAAATGGTGGCTGGTAAAGAAAAGAGAGGTATCCTTTATCTCTCATAAATTGTGTCCATCTACTTGATCTCTAGGGCTGTTTTGTTCACTGATAGCATAATCCATATAAATCCCCAGGCTCAGGGAGAGAGCTGCCAGGCTGGTAGCCATCTGTGGGGAACAAACATTTGCTGAAGAGTGTCTGTGTAATTTGTGAGATGGGGAGGTACAGCCGGGTAGGGAAACAACGTGCACAGGTGAGAAGGAGAGGCCCTATCGTCTCAAGGGAAGGAAGTGCAGAGGACCCGGGTCACGCCACTGTGTCAGTTCTCCTGCTTGCCTTTGCTGTCAAGGTGATGCTACCACTTTCCTGGGGTTTCCCCCGACCACGCTTCCTGGTGGTGGCTGTTATTATTTTTGTTATCATTGTTGTTATTGACATTTATATAGCACTTTTCTATTAGCCCTTAGTTCTCATCATGTCTCTGAGAGGTTAGGATGATCATTACTCTCCCATATGAGAAGCCTGAGGCTCAGAGAAAATAAGGAATGTGCCCAAGATTACACATCTGAAAAGCAACATATCATTTTCTTTTTCTGCCTCTGGCCCTCAAGAATTTATATATAAGTCCACATATTTGGAATATGCAATGCATCTAGGATCATGGCCTTTTTTCTACCTCATCCTTTCCCTAACCCCACACTAGCTATCAGGTTTCTAAGCACTGTTTAGGGCCTCAGGTCACTGCCTTTTTCATCCTAGAGAAGAGAAATCGAGTGGACTGCCCAAATACCCCAGTGGTTCACAGGCAATATCCTTCTTTTTTTTTAAACACATGCCTATAAGAACGGGGGTGTAGGCCGGAAGTGTGGAGTGGTGAGAGGATTCGCCAGAGACAGAGTAGGGATCAGAACAGGCAGATCGGCTGAAATACACCGCTGAGGGGAGCAGCAGGCAAGGCAGGAGAGGTCTGCTGCACCATGTGGGAAGCTCCCTGGCCGGGGATCAAACTCATGCTGCAGTGACTGTGGATAGCTTCATAGGCTGCAAATTAACGGTTGCGCCACGGGGGAGGCCCCCCCGGGAATATCTTTCTTTGTGTAAATCTTAAAGATGGAAATTTCCTGCAAAGAGAGGCCAAGTTGGATATTGGTTGACTTGCAGATTCTGTGAAAAGCTTGAATGGTTCAGGGGTTGACTGTCATGGGGAAGGTTTAGGAATATTCCACTTGGGTAGTCCGCTCCACTTTTGGAAAGATGTAGACACCTTGAACTTGACTGATCTTAAGACTGAAAGGTTCAGGATTGGTACATTAACAGCAAGTCTGGGGGAAATGGGAAGGGGATATTGAGGTGAATTTGGGAAAGGCTCTGTTTGATGTTTGCAAATTCTGATGATGGGTGTGTGGATGCTATGACTTTTTAGGTACTGGGAATCATAATACCCATAAAGATGGGTAAGAAGTAGGGGTTTTCAACCCTAGAGACCATCCACATTTCTCCCATCTCTTCCCCACCGTGCCCCCCCAACTCCTGCCACCTTGTTATAGAGCCTCATTGTGGTAGACAGATAGGTTAGAGTTTTGAAAACTTCGAGGAATAAGCTGATCAAAGGCTGAATCTCCAACCCCTTCTACCTGTGAGCCTTCCAGCCCTGGTCTGCAGAATCAGGTGCAAGGCAGATGGGAAGCAGAAACCCGGGGGCTACGAACAGATTCCCATCTCATAACTCAGCCCAGGTCCAGGGGACCTACAGAGTGGTCCTGACAGGAGAATTAACATGCTAGGGAGCCTGGGGAAGGGGAGGAAGGCAGCAAGGGGAGAGGGGAGGGACACAGGGCCAAGTTGGGGGCAGTAGATCACTGGAATCTGGCATCTACTTTCCTGCTTTGTGCAAATGTTGCTTTAGCCCCCAAGAAGCACATTCTGGGACCAGCTTGCTGTTTATTTAAAAACGCAGACTTTGCAAGCTGTCTGGAGAGCTCTGAAGGGGCTCCTGATAAGGGCATCTCATCATATCCCAGCAGCAGGGCAGTAAATCGAGAACATGCAGAAACATCAAAAAAGCCCTCCTTTGATCAGATGTTGTAAAGAATTTGCCAAGTCTGCAGATAAGACGATCACTGAGAGGGTGCATGTGTGAGTCCCTCAGCGAAAGCCCATTTATTTTCTCCTTTCTGTTACCTTCTGCTCGCTAGATGAGCAAGCAGCCACAACCAGGAGGAGGTGGGTGAGCGCTGGTGATGGGCCACGATGGGCCACGCAGCCCAAGTCACACAGGCCTCTCCTCACCAGGTGCTCCGAGCCTTTCCTTATCGGTTTTGAAATACCAGGTACAGAGACTCAGCGGCTGCCAAGGTAAAAGGCTATCACAGAGTAAATACCTGAATGGGAGAGACATATTTGAGAAAGAACAGATAACATTTTCAACATATTTAGCAATCCCAGCCCTTGTCCGGCTTCAGTATTCCTTCACCTGAGCTTTTACCAGCAAGAGGTGTCAAATTATGCAGCTGATGGGAAGGCAGGAGCCAGACACCTTACCAGTTCTTTTTTCATGGGTTGGAGTTGACTGGAGACAGCCAAGCCGGAATAATGGGTCTTGGTAATTTCACAAGCTAAGGGACTCCAAGCTCGCCATATTTCACTTACTTTGCAGATAGTCACTCAGCCCCTGACCAAAGGGAATATCAATTTTTTGCTGAGAATCAGTAAAAATCATTAAACGGCAGTGAGAGTATGGAGTGGGGATTTAGAGTTTCTTTTTATAAGGCCAAGTTAAAGCTTCGTGTATCTCTTCCACTCTCACTTTCATCCTCCCCTCACCAGCCCTGGTTGTTAGCTGAAGAAATGGAGGAAAAAGGGATCTCAGCTTCTTGGAGGAAATATTGGTGGAACCTGAGAACTCTCCATCCCTGACAAATTTGCAGGGAGGTCCCCTGGGGGAGCCAAGATGAGTCCATCAAGAGATGGAGTGGGCAGGTGGGGTGTATATATTTGAGGGATTAAAAAGTCTGAAAGGCACAGCCAGGAAAAGACCAATTCCAGGTGGCTCTATCTGCAAATCCTCTTAAAATATAGGGAGAAATTTAAATATACGGAGAGAAAAGGTGACGAATTTACAGAGTGAAAGAGGAACACCAGCTTAAGCAATGAAGGGATGATGGGTCTTGGGAGTGGGAAGCAGAGAAGGAAGAGAAGACTGGATGCTTCCATTGCTACCTTGAGAAATGTGTCATATCATTCACATCTTGCTTTCATGTTATCTTGAGATCCAGTCTTACCTGGTTACTGGTTCCTCCAAAACAAGGCACTCTTATTTTTTTTTTTTGCAGATTTATTTATTTATGCATACAAGAACTGGGGTGTAGGCCAGAGATATGTGTGTGGGATGTGTGTGTGAGAGAATTCACCAGAGACAGTGGGGAGCAGAACAGGCAGATCTACTGAAATACACTGCTGAGGGGAGTAGCAGGCAAGACAGGAGAAGTCTGCTGTGCTATGTGGGTCAGCTCCCATGCTGGGGAGATCTAACTCATGTTACAGTGGCTGCGGATAGCTTCATAGTGCTGAGACTTAACCCTTTGCGCCACCAGGGAGGCCCCCACTCTTATTTTTAATAAGATCTTCCCTTTGTCCGAATGCTTTTCTACACATTCCATATCTGGAAAAATCCTTATTTATCTTCTGAGACTCAGCTTAAATGTCACTTCCCCAAGGAAGCCTTCTCATCCACTGCCTAGTCAGAGTGCGTCTCTGTCCTTGACTCTGTCCATGACTCATTAATCCCACTGCTGGCTGTTACCCTCTTGCTCTTATCTCTTGTTTATGTGTCTGTTCATTTTTGTATCCTTGTAACCTGGGGAAACATGTATCTTGTAAATATATATTAAATATTGAAAAGAGAAATGAATGGATATGTGAGTAATGATGAGACAGATGCAACACTTGGCATAGATGGTGCACTATGAATAGCTGACACACACAGAAAATAGGATTAATTTTTGTTTCACTCTCTTCATATACCATACAGCGCTTCAAGATTTTTTAATAACAATAATGATATTATTTTTTAAAGATTTATTTTATTTATTTATGCAGACAAGAACTGGGGTGTAGGCCAGAGGTGCCAACGGGGAGAGGATTCACCAGAGACAGAGTGGGGAGCAGAACAGGCGGATCTACTGAAACACACTGCTGAGGGGAGCAGTGGGCAAAGACAGGAGAGGTCTGCTGAGCCATGTGGGAAGCTCCCTGGCTGGGGATCGAACTCATTCTGCAGTGACTGGCCATAGCTTCACAGTGCTGAGACTTTAACCTCTGCACCACTAGAAAGGCCCACAATAACTATATTGAAGGAGGCATCGGTCTCACTAACTCACATCTATTATATTGTATTTACTTCCAGGGTCATATTTTAAGAACATCTTAGACTTTCTGGGTTGGACGGAACCATGCAGATTATCTGGCCTCATCTCCTCTTCACTGCAAATAATGCTTTTGTCAAGTAGTTTCATCTAATTGAACCCACCCATCATCAGAGACAGTCATCACACAGCTTCCTGAGATGGTCCCTTTTCTCTTTAAACCATTCTGACTGTTTTCCCTTATTTAAGGTGAGATTGGTTTCGTTGAGACTTTCACCCTTTGCTCCTTCCTAATGCTATTCCTTCAGCGATCAGCAGATAGTCATGATTCTCCCCACGCCTGGTCTTCCCAACTCCAGGTGAAAGGGTCCCCTTGCCCTTCAGGTGCTCACTATACAACACGACCTTGTCATTCAGGAACCAAGTGGTGTTCTCAAGAACGCCCCGAGCAGAGGGTAAGTTGGATGGCCTGGTGTCATCAGCCCAGGTCGACTAAGATTATAACATAGCCCTCCTTCTTCCAGTCCTACCAGCTGCTTATGGAGAATTTATGGAATATTAGCTTTTATTTCAAGTGCTCTCGATACATTATCTCATTTAATTCTCACTGCAATCCTAAATTGCAAGGTATTACTCTTACAATATCTATCTTGCATTGGAACTAAGACTGACCAAGAAGAAATAACTTGTTCAGGGTCACATTACAAATACTGTACTTCTATTAATACAACTCATGGTTATATTTTTACTTTGTTGACAATGTTTTGGTGGCCATGCCCAGAGTTAACTCATATTGGACTATCTGTGTATTTTTTTGCATGTGTGATGGCTTGGTCTTTTTTTCTCCACTTGGGTTTATAAAGTGAATTAAAAAAAATATGATATTTATTATGAAAAATTCTGAATATTGAGAAAATATCAAAAGAATAGTACAATGAACACTGTACATCCACTAACTGAATTCGCTTGTTTCCATTTTGACAACGTGAATTTATGTAACTTTTTATTTATGCATCCATCCTTCCACCATCCATTTCAAACTAGGTTGCATTTCACCATGGAGTTTTTTTTAATAAGGAGATACCTTACATTGTCCTATATATTTTCAGTGCTGCTATTATACTTAAAACATTAGCAATAATACTCAGTCCATATAAAATTTCTTTAAGTTCCCAAAACAACATTTTTTGTAAAATTGTGGTAAGACACATAACATAAAACTTACCATCGTATTCATTTTCAATGACTGCTTTCACATTATTGTACAACCAACATCAAAAATTTTTTTCATCTTGAAAAACTAAAGTTCTGTACCTATTAAAAATCACTCCCTAGCCCCTTCACCTTCCAGCTCCTGGCAACTCAATTCACTTTCTGTCTCTATGAATTCTACTACTCTGGGTACCTAAGTGTGATTTTACTTAGAATCATATAATATTTGTCTTTTTATTACTAATTTCATTTCACATAATGCCCTCGAGTCTCATCTGGGTTGGAGCATGGGAAATGTAGAATTTTTTCCTTCTCAACACTGGAGAATATTGCAGTGTGTATAGCCACATTTCGAAGACCTATTCATTTGTTGATGGGCGCTGGGTTGCTTTTACCTTTCAACTAATGTGAATAGTGCTACTCTGAACATCAGTGCACAAACAACTCTTCGCGAGACTTAGGTTTGAATTCTTTTGCATATTTGCCTAGAAGAAAAACTGTTAGATTAAATGACAATTCTATTTTTAACTTTTTTTTTTTAAATAGAAACTTTTTTTTTTATACAAGCTGGGGTACAGGCCAAAGGCGTGGGGCGGCGAGAGGGTTCACCAGAGACAGAGTGGGGAGCAGAACAGGCAGATCAGAAACACACTGCTGAGGGGAGCAGCAGGCGAGGCAGATGAGGTCTGCCGCACCATGTGGGATTCTCCCCAGCCGGGCGTCGAACTCGCGTCGCCACTGCTGACAGCTCCACAGCGCAGCACTCAACTGCTGCACCACCGGGGAGGCCCTATTTTTAACTTTTTGAGGAAACTCCGTACTGCTTTCCACAGCCACGCCCCACCTTACTTTCCCACCAACATGCACAAGGGTACCAATTTCTCCATATTCTCCCAACATTTGCTGTTTTGTTTTTCTGATGGCGGCCATCCTAATGACAGTGAGGTGGTATCTCATTGGTTTATATTTCCCTAACAATTAGTGATGCTGAGCATTTTCCCTGTGCTTATTGGCCACTTAAATATCATCTTTGGCTGTCCAAGTCCTTAGCTCATTTTTAATAGGATTGGTTTCTAGTTTATTGTTGTTGTCATTGTTAAATTGTTGAAATTATTATTTTTTAAGATTTATTTATTGTTGCATACAAGAACTGGGGTGCAGGCCAGAGGTGTGGGGGGTGATAGAATTCACCAGAGACTGAGTGGGAGCAGAATAGGCAGATCAACTGAAGTACACTGCTGAGGGGAGCAGCGGGCGAGGCAGGAGAGGTCTGCTGTGCCATGTGGGAATCTCCTTGACTGGGGATTGAACTCGTGCTGCAGTGGCTGTGGATAGTTTCATAGGCTGAGACTTAACCCATTGTGCCACCAGGGAGGCCCCAATTGTTGGAATTCTTTACATATTCTGGGTATTAATCCCTTGTCAGCTATATGATTTACAAATATTTTCTCATCCTATGGGTTGCCTTTTCACTGATGACTATGTCCTTTGATACAACAGTGATTTAAAAAAAATTCAAAATAGCTTATTTTTATTTCCTTTTTAAAAAAAAATATTTATTTTATTTGTGCATACAAGAACTGGGATGTAGGCCAGAGGTGTGGGGTGGTGAGAGGAATCACCAGAGACAGAGTGGGGAGCAGAACAGGTGGATCTACTGAAACACACTGCTGAGGGGAGCAGCGGGTGAGGCAGGAGAGGTCTGTTGCACCATGTGGGAATCTCCCTGGCTGGGGATCGAACTCGTGCTGCAGTGACTCTGGATAGCTTCATAGTGCTGAGACTTAACCCGTTGTGCCACCAGAGAGGCCCAAAATAGCTTATTTTTAATCCCAACAAAACTTCATGCTATAAAACTTGATTGTACTTAGGTTGCATAATGTATACAACATGATTTAATATATGTATACATTATAAATTGTCACCACAATCAAATTAATGAACACATCCATCACCTCAGATGTTTTGTTTCATTCTTTGTTTGGCAGTGAAAATACTTAAGATCTACTCTTTTTACAAGTTTCAATATGAAATACAGTATTATTAACTATAAACACCATGCTGGACATTAGATCCCATAAATTATTCATCCTTTCACTGAAAATTTATACACTTTGACCAATATGTCCCCATTTTCCCTGCCTTTTAGCTCCTGGCAGCACCATTGTACTTTGATGAGTTCAACTTTTTTAGATTCCACATAAAAGTGAGATCATACAGTATTTGCCTTTCTGTGTCTGACTTATTTCATTTAGTATATTATTAGGTTCACTCATACTGTTGCAAACAGCATGATTTATTTCCTTTTTATGACTGAATAATATTCCGTTGTATACAGTCACACATCACTTATCATCAAGGATACGTTCTGAGAAACGCGTCGCTGGAAGACTTTGTGTGAACATCATAGAGGGTAATGACACAAACCTAGGAGGTATAGCCAACTACGTTACCTAAGCTATAGCTATGTCTTGGTTTTGGATTCTTTCTGGGGAAAAGGAGAAGTCAGGAACCTGGTGAGTTAAGTGGGAACCTAATTCTTAGGATATAACACAATTTTCAAATGTCCTTCATCCTCCTATGACAGCACGAAGTCAAAGGTTTCCCGGAGAGCAGAAGCCCTGTCTTCTGAGTACAACATTGAGCTCCTGGGAGGAACGAGTATCGGAAGAACATCGACGTCTGCACATCCAGGATTTAATAATCCAGACACATATTGTGCTCACCCTTCTGTGAACCCTGCCCTTCCTTTCAAGTTCCTGGCCTTCATGTTCATTAAAAACTCGCATCACCAGTGACCTGGACCCCAGCGTGTCTGACACCGACGTAGTCCTTTCATTTCTGCTCTGGCCACGATGTGCTCCGGGGATGCACAACAGCCAGGCTCAGTGGTGAGAAAATAACTTGCTGGAGAAATCGGCCTATGGCGAGGACTTCAGTGTGGAGCTAGGCAATGGGAAGAGGACAGCTGGAAATAAGCGGCTTTGCCCTGCTAAGCAGGAAAATATTGTTTTCATGGGCCACCAGGAGGCAGAGGCTGGGGCAAGGAGGAAATTCTGAAATTCTCTTCTCTCTAAGGGAAGGAAAACAAGAAAGTAATAGCATCTCTCTTATGACAACCAAATAGTGTTAGGGGCAATCTTTGGGTCAGACATCCCCCTTTGGTTTCCTCTCACAGCTTAATTCTGAATCTAGGATTTTTCTGCAAATAACTTTTGAAAGGGTGATTTGGGTTGTGGTCTCCACAGCTTTTTTTCCACCTTGTAATTTAGAGGTCTTGCCTACTGTCTCTGTAATTTCCACTCTGAATCTTAACAGAGGTAGAACACTGGAGACTTTGGACATGACTGGACATTTTCCAGGCCTTGACATTGAACAAGGACATGTGGTTGAGAAGTGACTCTCAATCCAGCAAGAAGTGCACACTGAGTGAGGTGCTTCTCGGGGTGGGGCTGTATGTGCTGAGTATTCCATTCTTTCTGGCCCAGTTGCCTTGGTGATATTTGCAATGTAACCAGCTAAGCTGAGGCGTAACCTAAGATTAAAGAGCAGGTTTCCTTTGGCGTGACCTAGCACTTAATTGCAACCTCAGTAAATGTTTGTTGAGTGCATACTTGGTACCACACAATGAGAAGGGAGGTGATAACAACCAATGTGTTCTTAGCACTTCCTCTTCTAAGGCCCTTACACAGACATCTCATTTCCTCTACACCAGAGCTCTGTAAAGTATGTATGGCCAGTGTTGTTATTATCAACTTCATTTTATAGATCAGCTATAACCTGGGGATTGAATGAATTAAGTGACCTGCTCAAGGGTCCTTGATGCTCAAGGTCATGCAGTTAATCAATGTGGAATACATTTCCAGACTCTAAACCCCATGTTCCCTTCCCTATAAGAAAATAATCTAGGGGCCGCTATCAAGCTATCAGCAGCCACTACGGCATGAGTTCGATCCCCGGTCAGGGGCTGACCCACATGGTGCAGCAGACCTCTCCTGCCTCGCCCACTGCTCTCCTCAGCAGTGTGTTTCCGTCAATCTGCCTGTTCTGCTCCCCACTCTGTCTCTGGTGAATCCTCTCACACCCCCCACACCTCTGGCCTAGACCCCAGCTCTTTTATGCATAAATAAATAAACAAAGTTGTTTTTTTTTTAAAAGATAGAAAATAATTAGGGACTTGTATCCAAAATAGCTACCTTGAAACAGACTATACCTCTATAGGGGAGTGTGGATAATATTAAGTTGGCCTAGACTGACAATTGTTGCAGCTGGGTAATGTCAAGTGTATAGGAATCCATTATATTCTTTTGTGTATATGTTTGAAATTATCTATAACAAAAAGTTAAAAAAAAACTGTGTTCTATGCTCAAATTCTGTCCTGTTGAAATGCTTCTCAGATAAATCTCGTTTTTCTGTCTCTAAGTTTTCTTTTAATGGTGGAGATCTCACTACTGATAATGACTCCCTCTTTCTAATCTCAGAGAGTTTATTGTACCAGGTCCACTGAAAAATGCTCTCTTTGCTTGTCTCACTGATTAATTCTTGCAGCCACCTTATGACAAGGGGTCTCTATCCCCCTTCTGCAGATGAGGAAACTGAAGCTTAGAGAGGTCACACCTTTAGTAAATATCAGAGCTGAGACTTGAACTCAGGTCTGCTGGCCTGGAGCCTTCTGTGTAACTCCTGTTCCCTACTACCTTACACCCAGAGGGGGGCCTGCTTCTATCGGAGGCAATACTATTTGAAATGTGTGTCCACTCTCACCATCTTACGAGAAACGCCAAACATGGAATTGGAGATAGTCTCATCCCAGCTGCTAGAAAAATAGGATTTGTAAACAGAAAAGTGCTTTCTTTTCAAAGCTCTGTCCCCACCTCCCTGGGGAGGTTCAAGCATTTAATTTTTTTTGTAACCCCAGGTGGCTAGAGCTGGCATCCGTCTACCATCAGATCACCTGGTTCTTGTTTCCTTTCCTACAAGTGACACTGATCAAAGCATGGAGAAGGCAGGTAGGGTGGGGCAGGCAGGTCTTTGAAAGAGATTTTGGTTCTATGTGTCTTCATGGATTCACGGAAGACCAACATTTGACCCCACCTGGACTGGCCAAGGATAAAGGGTCCCCAAACCAGTAGAGCTAACAATGCCTTTACCTCAAATTCTACCAAATTTCAGCCCAATCCAGCCTTGGTGGGGCGTTTCTCCTCTCTGTCAGCTGCCTTCCTGCACTGGTGGGAAGAGCCTTGGGCTGTTATCTGGTGTGGTATCAAATATTTAGCTGGAGAACTTTCAGAGTGCTTCAGGGACGCAGGGAACTGTTTAGATATCAGGTTCTCTCCTGCCAGGTCAAGCGAACCCCCTGTTGACGAACGGCTGTGTTTCCTCAAGCATCTTTCCCAGCAGTGAGTTATCTTGTGCGCCCTTTAACTTGCTGTCCAGCTGAGAGGCCCCAGGCCTGCAGAAGCTGTTCTTCTAATCCCCATCTCAGGCTCAAGCTGCTGCAGTGGGCGATGGAAGATTGTTTACAAAAGATGAAGGCTCGCTGCCTCGCACCTGGTTTCTGTCTGGCCCACGCTGACGGGGATGAAGGATCCTTCATTTATCTCAGCCTCTCTTCTCAGGCAGCTCCTGCTGTCATGGCAAGCTTGGGCGGGTGTTTCATTCCCTGATAAGCAATTTTCTGAGGAGCTGGGGAGAGCCACTTATAGGCCTTACGCAGCTCTCCGAGCCCCCCACCCCAGTCCAGGGGCAGCAGGACTGGCTGCTGAGAGTTTAGATAGAAGGTCAAGTGGGCCTTGATTTCAGTTATCGGGTGGGCAGGGGGCGTTCTGATTTTTTCTCTATTTACAGATTTTAGGGCTGGGTAGCCAAATAAGCCACCTGCCCTTTTTATCTCCAGGGAAGTAAGAGAAAAAGAACATCAGGGACAACCTTGTTTCATGAAGGATGGAGACACAGACAAAGGCGAGAAAGGTCCATGGGACAGATACAGCATTCTGGAAGGAAGGGGTTGAGTGTGGCAAGTGTGGAAACCCCTCCCTAAAAGCCCCTAAAGATAAAGAGCCACTCACGATAACAACTAACATTTATGGGGTGCTTGCCATGTGCCCAAGCCCCATGCTAAGCACTTGATCTCATTTAATCCCAAGAGGTAAATATTCTTATTACACCCATTTAACATGGGAGGAAATAGCAGTTTAGAGAGATTAAGTTTACAGCCAGTAAGGAGAGCTGAGATTTAAACATTGGAGAGCTTGCCCGTGGGCCCAGGCCTTAGCGGCCACACTGGAAAAGAGAGATGTACCCCAGGCAGTCCACCCTGAGGGCACAGGGAGGTGGCACTGGAGGGTTCCAGAGTCACTCAGAGGACAGCAGGTCTCACTGACTCTCGTTCTTCCCTCTAGCAGCCCCACATGAGACCCTGGAGCTTGCAGAGGGCTGGGATCCCAGCATATGACCTTCCTCTTCCCTCCAGAGGCAAACAATCACGGGCTTGAGGGAAGGGACTATGATCCTCTGGGGGAGGGTTCCTCAGCTTCTAAAACTTCCTTATTGTCAAGTCAGCAACAATAATCACGTTGAATGTGTTCGGCTGCGTGGCACAGTGGCCGACTTCACTGTCTTGCCTTTCCTCTGTCTCTCCAACCTGAGCCCCTGAACCAGTGGCCTCAGGGCCAGGTGGCTAACCCACCCTCTGTTGCGACTCAGCCCTCCATTCTAGGCACACTCGCGTCAGTGGTGTTTCCACTAAGGAGAATGCGGGACGTTGGAGACACAGTGAGGTTTCTTAAGAACGGTGGTACCTGATTTTCCTTGGGGAACAATCCTGATTCTCGAACTTGGAGTGGAGAAGCAAATCTAGGTGATGAGCTGGGGGATGCAAAGGATTAGTGTGAAGTGGCCCCTCAAGGAAGTTGGATTAGGAGCTGGGCAGGGGACCACAGGGTGCCGGCGGGTTTGGGGGTTTTGAAGAGGCAGATTTCGAGACCACTTTCCTTTGATTTGAATTCGTCCACTTGCTGCCCTCCACCTTCCTGGAGACGTCAGTGGCCCTTTGGGAGTGAGTTCCAGTGGCGGATAAAGTGGTGGTACTCTGGTTAGACCAGGAGTTAACAATCCTCGCTTGGGGGTCCTCTTAAAAATGTTGAATCATGTACTGACCATCTAGGAAGGTGTCACTGCCTTCCTGTGACAGGTGTTTTGAGTCATTTGGGACAAGTCGTTGCTTCCCCTGCATTAAAGGAACATCAGGTCTGGCCTTCCTCCATCTTCCTCCTGGTCACAGAGCAGGCCTTTGCCTGGCATCCCTGCTGTGCTGAAGGGCCCAGAGAACCACGGATGGTTCAGCAGCACATCACTCGGGCAGGCAGTCTGTGGAGGGGTCTGGAGCATTTTTGCTTTTAAAACTGCTTGTAATGCTCTTAGCTGAGTGGAGGAAAATCCTGGGGGCTCAGGAAGAGCTACTTCTGTACCCCGACATCTGACTCCGTTCTTGATTCCACTGCTGTGTTTTGTGGGGCATTAAGAAAGGGCTTAATCCCCAGGCCTCCTCTTCTGGAACAGAGAAATTTGTAGCATCCCCCATCATGAATGTGACAAGGACAATGACAAATGAGCCCACTTAAATAAGTGTCACCTACATTCAAAGTAAGGTGGTTTTGATAAAGGTAAGTCCATGTCTCTGTTCTCCCTCTACCTGTTTCCACTGAGTTTTTAGCTTCCTTATTGGAGCAGCCAAATCAACTCCCAGGACCTCACTGGGGGGCAGACCGCATTGACAGAGGGCTTCAAGCTTCATTCCTGCAATTGTAGCTCCTATCTGACCCCTTGAGGACAGACTGTTAGAGACAAGGGGAGGTAGGGGTGGGGCGGGATGCTCTGTTTCACGATCTTCCAACCTGACGCCACCAGGACTGGGATGGTGACAGGCCCTGGGCTCAGCCTTTGGAGCAACTGAGGCCTGTGGACAAGAAGCAGATAAACTGCACCAGGCCTCTTAATGAACCCAGCGCCAGCTTCAGATAAACTGTCGCCACTTACTCCTCTGGGCCCTCCCTTCTCCCGGAAAGCCTGCAGTTTGCTCAGCAAGGGGCCTGGAGCGGGAACTAGGGCCCCAGGGCCTGCTGTTCTCCAGGGAAGTTCTGAAGGGAGTGGAGACGTTAGAAATGTTTGAGTCCTTTTAGCTCCAGCTGAACCCAACTCAGGTCCAAAGAGAAGCCAGAAACTAGCAACTGTCTGAAAAACACAGGTGTGGGCAGACAGGCACAGGGTACGTGGGCTCATGGTTGATTCTGGCAAACAGAAAAGAGAATCTTGGAGCCCTCAATAGATTTGACAACCTTTAATGCTGAAGCAGGGAACCAAGTACAGGCCAACCAGCAAGCAGGGAGGCGGCAAGCGAGCCTCCCAGCCCCTGGGATCTCTGCTCTCTCCCTCATGCTTCTCAATCTCTCACTAATGATCTCCCCATCTGGGCCTCTGCTCTTATTGGTACATGTGCCCTGAGCTCTGCAGCTTCTCTGCGCTTTTTGCAGCAACACTGCATCACGTGTGGGCAAGGGAAGCTGGGAGGAAAGCAAGGCAGCAGGGGGTGGCCGAAGAGGCTAGTGGTGGGAGGCAAAAAAGAGCCTGAGCCACCCTGTTTTCCCTACAACAGGTAAAAGCTACCGGGGCAGTCTTAACTTAAAACACAGGGCTCTGTCCAGTATAGCAGAGGGTGGCTGTATTGAGAGACAGGGTCTTTAAAGAGGTGATTAGGGTATAATCAGACCATTAGTGGCCCTCGTCCTCTATGACTGGTGTCCTTATATGAAGAGATTAGGCCCCACACATGGGGTGGGGACCATGGGAAGACTGGTCAATGGCTGTCATCTGCAGGCACTGGGAGAGGCCTTAGAAGGAAACAACCCTGCTGACACCTTGATCTTGGACTTCTAGCCTGCAGAATTGTGAGAACAGTAATTTCTGTCATTTAAGCAAGCAAACAAAAAATAATGGGTTTTGCTTTCTCTTTTTTTTTTATTAAAGATTTATTTATTTATGCATACAAGCTAGGGTACAGGCCAGAGGCGTGGGGTGGCGAGAGGGTTCACCAGAGACAGAGTGGGGAGCAGAACAGGTAGATGGACGGAAACACACTGCTGAGGGGAGCAGTGGGCGAGGCAGGAGAGGTCTCTGCCTCTTGGGAATCTCCCCAGGTGTTGAACTTGAGTCGCTGGCTGCGCCGCTGCCTACAGCTCCACAGCTCAGTGCTTACCGCTGTGCCACCAGGGAGGCCTGCTTTCTCGCTTTTTTGCTTTTTCACTCTTTATATCACCTTTGTAAGTTCTTTCTAGTCACAGAAGAGGTATGTACATTATAGACAGGTAATTTCTATTTTAGAGATGTTGAGAGTCCCATTGCAAATCAGCTGGGTAGTGGCAAAGAAAGATAAGACTAATATTTGCATTAAAAGGGGGGGAGGAGAAAGACCAAAATTGGGAATCTTGCCTCCTTCCAGGAAAATTTCATGACAATATTTCCCTTCCTATTTACCTCAAAAAGCGCCTTAATTTTATGCTTTGTTTTGGCCCTTGGGTCCATGAGAAATGGATCACCTCGTTACAGGTAATTGGGACAAATAGACTCAAGCTCTTCATACAAATTAACATTCCTAAAGGTGTGAGCAAGTGGTTGTTCTTATTAGAGAAATGAAGAAGGCTTTCCTGAAGGTCTTTGAAACACTAGGATAACCTCAAGCCCAGGACCGGGGAGGATAAGAGGTCTCCAACCTTACACATGTCTGTTTCCACCGTTTTAAGATTTCATGGGAATTTGACAGGAGAGAGTTACAATGTGCAGGATATGATCTTGTAGGATCAAGGGCTTTCTGATTTTTATCTCAATGTTTTACATCCAAGGTAAATGTTTTTTACAGAAGGAGATAGGAGAATTCCTTTTTTTTTTTTACCCCTCTTGACCCAGCTGTTGAGTTTGGATGCATTAGGATCATTCTCCAATGGTTTCACCAAAGTAAGCAAAGACATACCATAAATTTCTTCTATGACCCTTACAATGGCTGCTTAATACAGCTCTAATCACTTAGTGGGGCTGTAATGAATTCTGAATGAGTTCGGTATTTACTTAGCTGGGTATGCTCACCAGTATCATTACCCTGGTCATTTGACTAGTAAATAGCCCATAGCCTTCTACCCACAGGGTGATCCATGGCCCGTCTCAGTCGCATCACCTGGGAGCTTGTTGGAAGTGCAGAATCTCAGGTCCACCCAGATCTATTAACTCAGTCTTCACTTAACAAGACCCTCAGGTGAGTCAACGCACACTGGAGTTTGAGAAGCACTGGTCCATATTATCTCATTTATTCATCTATCTATGAGGTAGGCAAGGTAAACATCATTATTTTCCTTTTCTGAATGGAAACTGTGACTTGGAGCTCAAGTAGCTTGCCCATGCTCACACAAATAAGTGGGGTAGCAGCACTGGAACCCAGGTCTTTCGACTCCAGGTCCTAAGCTTTTTGTCTTGGTTCAGAAGGAGAGACAAGCGGCTCACTCAGTGCAAATGAGTTATCCTGAGACTTGACCCCTTTGTGCTTCTGCTTCTCACGTGTAAGATGCTCTTACCGTAATGACGAGCTGGGTTCTCCAGTCTTTTTCTCCCCAGTCACCTAACAGCATCTCTAGCCCTGGCCAACTGCTTCACAAGCGCAGCCTGTTAGCAATAATTGCCAGCACCTGTCACAGTACCTGGCATTTAATAGGCACTCAACAAATGTTTGTTGAGCCAAATAGAATTACCTAGCATTAGCACAAGCTCTCAGCTGTTGATTACCGTGGGGCACAGATGAAGGAGAGTTCTGGATCTTTGTGGCTCTTCTCTCTGTAGTCCTAGAGAAACTTTCAAATGACATATCCTCCTGACACAAATTAGGGATGCCATCTTCTTAACTTGAAGGGCAGATTTTAAAAAGCAAATTCCTTTGTTTGTGTCTCCTGAGTAGGGTCCAAGCCAGGAGCTGCAAAAGTCTGGAAACTGTGAGTGTGGAATTTGCATACTTACACTGGAAAACAGGCTCTGCTACATTTTCTTTGACTGGAAGTGTGGGAAAGTCAAGAGCACTGACGGAGCCAAATTTGAAGGCAGGGGTCAGCAGAAAGAGAGGACTGCGTGACAGTAACTGGGCTCTGCCTGCAAATGAGGGCTAAAGTTTGAGGCTTTCTCTGAGATTGTTGACAATGGGAAGACCTAAAGTTAACCAGGCAGGGAATTTCAGTCCATCTAAACTGACACAGGACTGAGTAGGAAATGCGTAGGTTTCTTTACTTGCTTCCCCAGGAGAGCAGGAAGGAAGCCAGACTCTGAGGAAGGCTGGATTTTCACTATAAGAAGCCTTTTAACTATCCAGGCTCTGGAGATGGATCCTGTTAGTAAATTTATAGCTAGTCCACTTTCCCTTGCATTTAAGCATCTCACCCCAAAATGCAAATGAAAGGAATACTTGGTTTCTTACAAGGAAGATGATCTTCCTCACCCTTTCCGAGCAGGGCACATATTTGGGGCTTTCTCTGCCTGGGTAGGACCTATCATGTGCATGTTCTCATAGAGCCCTCTTGGTATCTGGTGAAATCTGTGAACCATAAGACAGATAAATCCATAGTTCTGTTTCTTTGTGCACTCCAGATCCTAAGCTACAAGGCAAGTGAGCCCGAGATGCAACAGATGCCCCATGGCCTTTGATCATATGAGGATTAGAGAGGCTTGGTTCATCCCTGGCCAGCTTCTGGAGTTGCCAACACAATGATTATTTTGCTCCCACATAGCAAGTGGGGGAGGCAGGGATTTAGCAATTTGGGTGTGGTAGAAGAAAGCCCCCTCTTTGCCCCACCCTGCTCAACTTGTTTTGGCCTTGGGGTTTTCTGAGAGCTAGATTAGAAAGACAGTACTAGTTTCAGGTTTGTTCTATTTCTAGCTACAAGGGGTTATTCTGAGAGATGTGTGACCCCATTCCTGCTTCCTTTAGTTTAGTTGGTTGGTTTGTCTCATAGCATTGTTGTGGGGGGTGGGGGCTTGTAGGTAGGTTTTTTCCCTTCCTGCTATTCCCCCCATTGAAATCTTCTGCTCCAGACTCTTTGCTGCTTGAATCTTTCATCAAACAAGAATGGGACCCCAGTAGTGTGTGGAGCACTGTAGAGGCATCGGAGAGAACTACCTACTTCCTCTTAGTCACCCCAACTCAGACTCCTGTCCCAGCACTTATAGTGGTTTTTATATCTATTTGATATGTTTTCATGTATTTCCCCTAAAAAGACAATGGACATCTTGCAAGAAGTTGTCATTCTGTTGTTATCCTAAGCACCTAGCCAGGGTGTCTGGCACCTGGGAAATACTCTGTGCGTGTTGAGTAAGTTGAATGAATAAGAACAGATGAGAGGACAAAGATGACTCAATTGCAGAGATCCAGGTCTCAGGAAAAAAACAGCAGATCTAAGTTTTTCTGAGTAGTCCAGGCCTGAGGCAAACTTCCAGAATGATTCTGGGTTTAGAGAGTTGACCTTCTCAACCTTGACATTGCTACAGTCCCAGTGTGGTTGCTGTTGATAGTGTCACGAGGGTATTTGTCACTGGAGGACAGCTGATAATATATCATCATTTTGAGTGCCACAAAGGGCTTTATCAATGATAGAGCATTGCTTCAAAACTGCTGCAGCAATGCATTTTGTTAATTGATTAGTAAAATTACCAATATACATATTAGTGCTCAATTTTTGTGCATGCATTCTTAAACAGAATCATAAACTGTCAAAGGTAAAAGGACAATAGAAAAACATTTACTCACTGCTTTTTACAAATGAGGAACTGAAGCTCAGAGACTGAGCAAGGCCATACTATCAGCTAATGGAAGAGCTGGGATTAGAACTAAAACCTTCCAACCACACTAAAATGCTTAGAAGCCATGGGGACAATGGCAGTGGCTGTGGTAGTTACTTTTCTTTGACTCAGGGGACATGAGCATTGTCTCCTAGTTCCTTTCTTCCTGCCAAAACATACACAGTCTCTCTCAGTCTTTGTCTCTCCCTCTCACCCTCTCTCCTTTCCCCTTCCCACTGCTAACACTTGCTGATCACTTACTATATTCCGATCACTCTGGTATGCATTCTCTCAATCTTCACTATAACCCTATGTGGCAAGCCTAATAATAATAAAAATAACAATGACAATTATTATTTTTCCATCTTCGAGAAGGGGCAACAATGAGAAGTTAAACAACTTGCCCAAGATCACACAGTACGTGGCACAGTTGGAATTCAAACCCCTTAAGGTTTGAGTCCACTGCAGAGTCCATGCTCTTAACCATTGCTCCATAGTGTTTTCAGAGCTTTATCAGATGTAAGCAATATCCTCCTACCAAGACCTAAGCTCCTTGCTAACTGATCCTGAGTCATCCCTGGGATCACTCTTGCCGAATAGGTACCAGGCTTCATCCTATACAACCCCACTATAGCTGTTTATGATCTGTTTTAATGTCCATCTCTTCCACTAGCATAGAAGCTCAAGAGGTTGTGTCTTGCATCTTTTTATTTCCAGTACCTAGCACAGAGCTTGGCACAGAGGAGGTGCCTAATAACTGCTGAATGAATCGGTCGATGAACAGTGTCCGATAGTGCTCGCAGGGTGGCAGGATGCTGGCATAACTGCTCAGATCCTGGAGTTGGGGTCTTGATCTACTACATCTGTTTTCTCTGCTTGGTTTCCTTTTGGGAGAAAGAACAGCCTCTTTCACATCCTACAAAATGGAAATGTCAGAAGACAAATTTCCCCATCTCTGAAGCCTAGTGGCCCATTTATATCTTTGCTGGGTGCATTCTGGCAGTCCTGCCAGGGCGCTGTAGTGAAGGTGGTACCTATTGCATCCAGGGGCTTTAGCACCTGACATGAGCGGGTGCAGCATTCCACATGGGAAGATGGTTTTGTTCTCGCATTACAAGACCTCTTGGGGAGGGTTCTGCTGGGGGACAGGGCACTGAGGGTGTGGCACCTCTCCTCACTTTACTTTGATCTCTACAGGAGCCTCCTTCTCCTTGGTGGCAGGGCTGGACCTCCCCAGCGCATGAGTGAGCTAGGCTTGTGCACATGGGCTTCATAAGATTATGGAGCTTATTACCTATTGAGAGTTACCTTCAAATCCAAGTCCCAAACTGGGTGAAGTAGCCATGGCCCCAATTCTGACTGAGACTCTGCAGGGCATGCTTTGCCTAGAAACCTGTGCGTGCAAAGGCGTGCAGCCACACTCCCTTCCCTGTCGGGTTTCTCACCTCTGCACACTGCTGGCACACTGCACAGGGAGGTCCCATGCTCTCCTCCCACATCCTGCCCCCTTTTTTTGCCAAGGGAACTGAGCTGACCAAGGCCTGGCCTGCAGGGTGAGTCGCCATCCAGGTCTTCGCCCTTCCTGATGACCAGGGAGGGAGTTTCATGCTCCCCCTGAGAGTTGGCCCGCTGTCCACAACCCCTCTCCAGGAATGTGCTCTCCCATGGGAAAGGACATGGACTTTTACCCCAGCGCCCCCCTCCCCCCAGTTCACAGAGTTATTGGAGGAGGGGGGGAGTCCACTGTACTATAAATACGTCTCAAATGTCTCCTGTAAATCTACAGATGTATCAGAGAGGCACAGGGAGGAGAGCTTGAATTAGAGCCGATTAGAGACCATATTCTCCCAGAGGGAGGACAAGCCTGCCCATCAACGGAGCCCCCCAAGGCCGCTGGGACCACCACAGAGCTCTTCTCTCCTGACAGTTTTCTCGGCAGCTGCCAGAATCCGGGTTCAGGGGCTTGGCGAGCTCTGGGAAGCGCAGATAGGGCTCTCCCTTTGCTGCTCTGTCCTTTGTGGTGGTCGAGCAGGTCGTCTGGGGGTGCCCTCTTCCCTGCAGTGGGGTGGGGGCAGGGCGCGAGGAGGAACCCAGACGTGGCAGAAGCAAACTGCCCGGGCCGGGCCGGTGGGTGATTTATGAAGTGCTGAAAAGCATCTTCGAAACTGTCATTTATCTTACAGCTCTCAGCCTAAATAAACACAGAATCCGCCTAATTATAGTTACAGTGGAAACACAACACCCCAAGCTCCTAGCGGTGCTGCCAGCTCCTCTCCCGCCGGCTCCGCCCACGGCCGGGCGCCCGCCCGGCCCACAGCTGCACCCTAGCGGCTGCCTCCGAGCGGGGCTCCCTCCCGCTTCTTTCCAGGCGCCCCTCATCTCCCAACCTCACTCGCACCCATGCACCCAACCAAATACGATTTGTCAAGAGCAGAGGCTCCGCTCCATCCTGCTGGGAAGCTGCATCTATGGCCTCCATCCAGTGGGGCCAGGGGCCAGGACCCTGCCCTGGGTGTTCCCATTCTTTTCCTGTGCTGGATGCTTCTTTGGGTTGTGGTCAACTCTTCCATCCTGGCTGCAGGGACTACTGCAAGGTCAAGGGTGGGCTTGCACTGCCCTCCCCAGCCCTCCTCTGGTTAACCAGATAGGGTTCGTGGTTCCTCCTGCTTGAGTCTAACCCTGTTCCTGGATTTGAAATTGAAACTTCCCTTCCTCTTTGGCCTCTGAGCGGCCCTTGGAGACTCTTCTGTCTTGGATGTCAAATCAGAGAGGCAGGCGCTTCAAGCACAAGTGGGACCACGACGTCACAGGGGCGTTTTGACTGACATCCTCATCCATTAGGACACCTTCTCCACCTTGGTCTTGGTCCTGGGGCTTAGGGTCAGGGCTGTTTTGGACACAGTAAAAGAAGTCAGTTATTCTAACAACCAAGGGGAATCAGCCCCATGACAGATGGGATATCGCAGTCCCTTCAACTCTGCAGAAAACAGTCCCCTAAAAATGGGCTCACCAGAACAGTGCATTTCAGGGGCCAGGTCTGGCTTTCACCCATGTGGTGTTAGCTTACATGCTAGCATATACATTACCCTAGACAATAACTCACCCCTAATTTACTGCTGTCTTTCTGTGTGTGCAAGGTCTTGTTCTTGCAGACAAATTTGGGGATCTAATAACAAAGTAAAGGAAGAATTCCTCAAGGGCAGGTGTAATCTGAGTAGGCCCCCTGGGGGACCATGGACCCCCTGGAGGATGTGGGCTTTGAAAAAGGGTATAAATAAAGGGCTGCCACCTCCCACTTGAATGGGAATGGAGAGGAGACCTTGAGGAAAGAGAAACTGGCAGAGATCTCATAAGACAGAACAGGAAGAGGAAGTAACTTTTCTTGCTCATTAAGAACACTGACCTGGGAGGGTTTTTTTGTTTGTTTGTTTGTTTGTTTTAATTTTTGCATACAAGTTGGGGTGCAGGCAGGACATATGGGACGGTGAGAAGGTTCACTAGAGACAGAGTGGGGAGCAGAACATGACCTGGGTTTTTAATCCTGATCTTGCCTTCTAACTCACCCTAACTTGTTCTATCAAAGGGTTATGGAATGTAGTCTCCCCTGTTTAGTTCCAGGGTTGGAACAATGTCAGAGCAGCCAATATCATGGACTCTACCAACTGGGAGGGGTTCATGTTTTTTTTTTAAAGATATTTTTATTTATGCATACAAGCTGGGGTGCAGGCCAGAGGTGTGGGACGGTGAGAGGATTCACCAGAGACAGAGTGGGGAGCAGAACAGGCAGATCTACTGAAATACACTGCTGAGGGGAGCAGTGGGGGAGACAGGAGAGGTCTGCTGCGCCATATGGGAAGCTCCTTGGCTAGGGATTGAACTTGTGCTGCAGTAGCTACAGATAGCTTCATAGTGCTGAGACTTAACCCGTTGCGCCACCGGGGTTCTTGACTCAAGTTTTTTGGTGATACCAGCAGTCTTTCTTCCAGACCTTAGAAGAGACACGTCTTCCCTCTACAAAAGGCAGGAGCCCCCGTCCCTCAAAGTAAGCTGCTTAGCTCTGTCTCAGAATCCTGCTCCAAGAAAAAGTCCAGGCTTTTTCCTTGGTACGCAGGGAAATGTAACAAAGGAGAGATCCATTTTTTACTAGTTATACCACTGCTTATCCATTAAAGTAAGATAAAAATACCTGTTCCCTGCTTGGCTCCCAGAGCGCCAATTCAAATGAATGAGGATGTAAAAGCTCATGGTAAGAAAATCTCTCCCTAGATAGTTCCAGATGAAAGAACAGCTCTTTAGCACTTCCAGTGAGTTAGCCGATGAGGCCTCTCCTTATAGCTGGCTGGCGTAATCTCTGCATTTTTTTGTTTTTAATAAGAGGGGCATAAAGATTCAGAACAGTCGAATGACTTTCCTCGGGTCACACAGTAAATCATTCTTGAAGACCTGGTTCTTTATCAGAGTACAAATTAGTCATGAGAATATTTGGTTTGTATTAACTCTTTGAAGACCAAGATAGGAAAAGCACATTTTTAAAAAATGTTATACCTATAGATTGATGAGAAAAATAGATTTTTTTTTAAGAGGAAGAGGAAAAAAAACTCTCCCGATATACTCTTTTGCCAAGTCTTTTTAGTTTTGGTGGGTCTCTGCCTTTTTTTCCTTTTCTCCTCTTGCCTTGAGTCTCCCTTTTTTGCTTCCTTCTTTCCTTAACAGTTGAGTCAGCAGTTTTGTCCTCAATATGCTTTTCTTTTTTCTTTTTTTTCTTTGCTGCCAGCCCTTTCCTGCCACTGCCAGGGCCCCCCTCCCTCCAGACTTCCTCGGTTGATCCTGTGCAGAAGCTGATAGCTTATCTCCATGCAGCAACAAGAAAGTGAGATAGTGGGCTCAGATGCCAGCAGCCCAGAGCATCTTGGGAAATGGCCTGCTATTGTGAACAGTCCTGTCACCTCAGTCCCAAACATAGATCACCCAGAGATACTTCTCTTCTCCCTTTGGGGCCTATTCTATGCCTCTAGAGTCAGATTAAGGCAGATAGAAGAAAAGGCCCTGGGCAGCAACAGTGCCCCTTGTCCCCTTGCCTTTCAGATGTCCCAACTTCAAAAGGAGTTCAAGGCTTGGTTTTGTCTGTGATGTGCTGTGCAACATCAGAAAAGTCACAGCCTCTCAGGGTCCCAGTTTCTATAGGCAGGTGTGATCCAACCAAAGTGGACCTTTATGTATTTCATGTCAGCTTTAGTGTGCTGGCAGTGTGGTTGCCACTTCTAGAACCTTCTGATGGGATACGCCCTCACAGTTCTCCACTTCCTTTTGCATTTCAAAGACCTAACATGAAAATTATCTCATCTGGAGTACTTTAAGTTTCAATTCTAAGAAACCCCTGAGTTTGGAAGTACAGTACTTATCAATTCTTTTCTTTTTTAAGATTTATTATTTATGCATACAAGCTGGGGTATAGGCCAGAGGTGTGGGGCGGTGAGAAGGTTCACCAGAGACAGAGTGGGGAGCAGAACAGGCAGATGGATGGAAATACACTGCTGAGGCGAACAGCAGGCGACACAGGAGAGGTCTGCTGCACCATGTGGGAATCTCCCTGGCCGGGCATTGAACTCGCGTTTTTGCTGCCGACAGCTCCACAGCGCAGCGCTTAACCACTGTGCTTCCAGGGAGACCTGGTACTCACCAATTCTTAATCTAATAAATATGCAACTTTTCCTTTACTAGAAAAATGTTTTCCATTCCCACAAGGTAAGAAAAAGCAGAGAAATTGCTTCTTTTTCTGCCTTAGTCTAAGTCAGTGGTTCTAAAATGGGAGTGATTTTGCCGCCCCTTCCCCCCAAACACAGGTGATAGTTGGTACTATCTGGAGACTTTTTTGTACTGGGAGGGTGTTGCTTATGGCATCGGGCGGATAGAGGCCAGGGATGGTGGTAGTTATCCTACAGTGTCCTGGGAAATCCCCCATAGCAAAGCTTTTTGTTCATGATCCTTTTAATACAATAATCTTCAGCCTATTTTATAGATAAGGAAACTAAAGGCCCAACAAGCTTAAGCCAATGGCAGTTACTGAAAAATCAAAAAATGGAATTATTACATGATCCAGTCATTCCATTTTTGGGCATATACCCAGAAGAATGATCTGGCTCAGAATGTTAATCATACTGGTTTAATTCATCATTAAGCAAAATCCCTTGGTGAAGTTTTGGGGTTCACAGGACATGGAGGTGGCACAGACTTGCCCTCAGAAGTCTCGTATATAATAGGGAAACAGCCTTTGGATTAGGAGGTATCTTGTCTGAAAGGAGAGACAGTTCTAACCCCCTGCCTGGAGAGTTTAGAGTCTAAGGAAAATTATAGGGATATATTAAACCAGTATTTATCCATTCAGCTTTGTTTTTTTTTTTTAACTCATACTGTATCCCAAGTCTTACATAAGGTGCTAACGTTGCCCCAAATGAATTCCCAATTCCTGCACCTGGGAGGGATTTTCCATTCTTCTTGGACCTGTTTCCAGTAGCCACTATGGGCAAGATTAAACCAATATGCTTGTGAATGGGAAGGACATTCCAGAAAAAGGAAAGGTGGTATAAAGAAGTTTGAGTGAGTTGAGTGGTTATGACATTGCATGCATAGTGGGCCACACTCAGAAAATTAGAAGCCAAACTTGTAGAAAGCAAAAAAGACGTGTGTTCTGTTGTAAGAGCTGGTGTGCCTCCTGGGTCAAGAAGACAGCCACAGACTGAAGATGCAGCTAAGAAGTGAGACCTGGTAATAGCTGTTGGACTTGTGCCAGGCGTTTGAAATTCTCTGAGTTGCATGAGCTAACAAGATTCAACACAGACAATGTCTTGGCTCTTACAGGAAGTGTTCCTCGAACCTGGTAGGAATAGAAAAACCCTGGCAAGCCCACTGCTGCCTGGAAGAGCTCTGGTTACTTTCACATGGTGATATCCCTCCTTTACACCCCTTGTGCAATATAATTCACTTGCCATGGGTGAAGGAAAAGGAGGGACCCCAGAAATTGGAAGGTCTCATCAGCACTGGCATGAGCAATGGTAGGCCAAATACTTGATTTTGAATTATCCTGCCAGGATCTTTAGAGACATGAACAAATTCTTTTTCTTATCACGTAGGATGCAGAAGAAATAGACCTTCTATAGGAAACATTACTTGTATTCATTCAACTAACATATATTGAACACCCACAATGTGCAGAAATTACTCCAAGCACTCCAGGAGCTGCAAGGATGCATTTATTCATTGTTTATCCGATCGATCACGTATTGACCTGTGTCTGGCACCATGCTAAATGCTTGGGACACAGAACACAGTTTTTCTCTTCAAGAGTCCATGTTCCTTCCATGTACCAAGATTCAAGCCAAGAGCTTTATGTTCATGATCTTTTAAATATAGTAATGTTGAGCCTGTTTTATCAGTGAGGAAACTAAAGGTCCAACAAATTTAAGCCAATCAAAAGGCAGCTCCTCAAAAAATTAAAAATAGAATTACTCTATGATCTACCAATTCTACTTCTGGATATATAACCAAAGGAATTGAAATCAGTGTCTCAGCGGGCTATTTGTATGATATTTGCCTCACCCAGCTCCTCCTGCCATTCAACACCTTCTCTTTCAGTAAAACTGGACAGGTTCTGGTGAGTTCTGGCACGCAGCATTATTCACAATCACCCAGGGGCGGAAGCAACTCAACAATGAGTAAATAAAACGTGACCCATACGTGCAAGGGAATATTATTTAGTCATAAAAAGGAAGGAAATGAATCCTGACGACATTATGCTGAATAAAACTATCCAGTCATAAGAAGACAAATATGGTTTGATTTCACTAACATGGATTCCACTTGGTCAACTTCATAGAGACAAAAAGTGAATGGAGTTGCCAGGGGCTGGGAGAAGGGGATGGGGAACATCTCTAAAAGGCATAGAGATACAGGGGGCAGGAAGTCCCGGGCAAGGCAGTGGAGTAAGAGAGTCACAGATTCAAAGCCCCTACAGGGTCAGTGCTCCCCAGGGATCCTGATGAGAGGAAGGAGACTGCAACTGGGATTTCCTTTGACTGGATGAGCAAGGGACTTTAGGAAGGGGTAGGATGGAGATGGCGGTGGGATGGGAGGGAGGCACCTTAGCTGCCAGCTGGCAAGGCAGGACCTGGGCCAGGGTTCAGACCTCTCGTAGAGAGCTTGGCAGGCAGCTCCATGTGTGACCCAGGGGTGAACCCGCTGTGCAGCCCCCTCTCCCCCGGAGCTCTGCAGTGGGGTATTGCTTACATCTGAGTAAAGCTATGAAAAAACTTTGGTTAAGAGCGTGGGCTCTGCAGGGATGCTGGCAGCCCCTCTGTCTCTGGAGAAGTGAGTTCCAACTCCGATACCGATGAGGTCATCAAGATCCCTAGACTGAGCTGGAATTTGGCAGGAGGCTCGTGGGGCAGCTGTTTGTGGTTTCTCTTTTCCTCTGAAGGAAAGTCTGAGCAGATGCTCCCCTCCATGCCGCCTGTTACCCAGCGAGGGAGAAGCAGGATGTGGCTTTGGATCAGGGGAATGGGGGGCAGCAGTGAGAGTCGGGGGCAACACGTAAGTGATATATTTCGTGAGATGAAAGATCCCAACTTCTTTCAGTAACTACCTCAACTCTGCTTTTGTTCTTGGGAGACCTCATTTCTTCCCTAATATTTATTCATGAGGATTTTTGTTCTTGGAGACTTGGAGGAGCAGCTGCTTAGGGTCTGAGGGAATTCACTCCATTGCAAGGCAGCTGTTCTTCTACTTAAGGCAACCAAGCTCCTCGTCAAGAAACATCAGCTCCTCCATGTAGAGAGGCCTCCAACTCCAGCAGGACTGACGTGCAGGAACGGAGGGCCCCTGGCGCCCTCTGCTCCTGGCCAGGCAGCCCTGGCACCTGGGGACAGGGCAGGGTCAGCTTCAGAACAGAGGCAGGGCCACGTAGCAGGACAGGCCTCCTGCCTGGGGCCTTGTGGGCACTCCCGCCAGCAGAGCACTATATTATAGACTGCAGCCTCCAAGATCTAGGAGTTCCAGCTGGTCTTCATCTTTCAGAGGTTTAGTTCAGTTTAGATTTTGAGTTTGGAGTCACATTTAGGTTAGAGTTAGGGTTGATAAAGTAAGCTTAAGTTTATATTTCAAATTAGGTTTACTGTTGGTTTAATTCAGAATTGGGTTAGGTTAAGGTTAGGGCAGTGTTTCTTAATCTTGGCACTATTTCTACTTGAAGCTGGATAATTCTTGTGCGTGCGTGTGCGTGTGCGTGTGCGTGTGCGCGTGTGTGTGTGTGTTGGGGGGTTGCGGCCCTGTGCTTTTTAGAATGTTTAACAGCAACCTGACCTCTACCCCCAAGATTCTTATAGTATCTGCTCCCATTCCCGTTGCAGGAACCAAAATGGTTCCAGACTTTGTCTTGTCGGATGTTCCTGGGGGGCTGGAGAGTGGGAACCCTCTGGTTGATAATTACTGAGTTAAGCTAAGGACTAGGTTAATGTTAGGGTCACATTAGAGAGGTTGCGTTTTGATTTCCAGTTGGGTTTGAGTTAAGATTAGAGTTAGGACTGGAAAGTTATTTAGATTGAGGTTTAGGAATAAGGTTCAGGTTCAGGTTCAGTTAGGTTTAGAGTTTGTACTTTGGTTATGTTTTGGTTAACACCTTGCAGAGACAAATTACTGTGGAGATATGGCATCATGAATTTAGTGTCTCTCCAGTAGCAATGTTGGAAAGTGGTTACGAGTCTTGGGGATAAAATACAAGAAACTACCCCCACCCTGGGGGAGCTTTCCATGGAATCTATCTGAATTTATGGAGAGTGACTCCTAGATGACCTTTAAAGCTAAGAAAGCTGGTTATTTAGACATGTTCCTCATTTCTCTGTGTGACATAAAGACGGCTGTAAGTTGGCTCATGTGTACGCATGCATGGGTATACCCTCCATGCCAAGTGCCAGATTACATCTTATTTCATATCCTATTTTCATACTACGAAGACCTTCTGCCTATGGTTAGGAAAACAACACATACCTGGGGACTCCCCTTCTATCAGGTTGTTGCAGGTTGGAGGAAGCCGACCCAGAGGCAGGGCTTCTTGGGAATAGCACAGCAAGATGCCAAGGGCCCCACAATGGGAAGTGGTGCCGGAAGTCAGGACCAGCCCGTTCTCACCTTTATTGTTCTACTGTGTGTGAAATCACTGGAAAATTAATCTCTCTGTCTTAGTTTCCCGATCCGTAAAATAACCAGAAAAGAATTGAAATCCTCCATCCCTCTCCAATTTAATTGGTGATGAAATGCATTTCAATAACCTCTTGAAGTGTTTGGGAAGGAAGGTGTTGTGTCAATCCAAACTAGTTTTATTAGCCTCTGTTTCCAGAAGGAGAAGGAGTACAGCGTTCTTTCTAGCTCAGCACCTAAGTGGTGGCTGGAGACTGCCAGTTCTCCATCTGCCCACCGAGAGAATGGTGGTGCCAGAGGCAGATGCACCAGAGAGGGAGCTGTGCTTCCCCAGCTTGTCAACATGTCATTAGGTTCCTGTGGGAACCAAGAGCTGAATCCGGAGGCAGGAGATTTTGAAGGAGGGAGGAGGGAGGAAGAGAGAAATGGACGAGATGAAGGGGTGCGTGCCAGCGCCGCATTCATCCCTGTCACGAGAGAGCTCTGTCAAACCAGGGCCAGGCCTATAAATCAGGCCATAATTAGTTGCAAAGAGAAAGCTTTAACATCCTCATCAAATTGATTAATACATCTTGCAGCTCAGGACAGGCTGGCCCTGCCTTGGAAAACCTGCGAGCTTGTCCAGCTGGGCGGGAATGGAGGGAGAAGGAACCGCTCTTGTCCTGGCAGTGTGGGGGCAGGTGAATCCTGTCCTGTCTGCTCACCTAAGAAGGCTCTGAAAAGTGGCCGATAACTCCAGTTCTTAGTTTAGGGGTCCTGACGGGGCTGGAGAATCAAATGAACGTGATATTGTGATCAAGATTTGACTGGGCACAGATGGCTAGTTTTTTTTTTCTCCTCAGGGCTCAGTTTCACCATCTGTGAAAGGGTCATGTTGGAACAGAGAAGCCCGTTTCCTTCCAGTTCTGGTGCCATAAATGTCTACACTTAAGGGTCTTCACCATGAAGACCTCACTACGGATGAATTTCTAGGACATCCCATGGTAGGTCAGTAGTTTGGAATAAGCTTAAATTATTTGCCCTAACTCAGGCTTAAGATCGCCAAACTTTACCTGTGTGAGCTTTTCTGAGACCTAAATGCAAATACTCTCACTTTGCAAGACTGCACAGTGAGAAAAGATACAGATCAGCTTGGGTTCACATCCTGCTCAACTACTTATAAGCAGCGCATCTGGGAAACGTTACCTAGCCTGGTCTTAATAATGGCATCTAAGTCACCTGGAGACTGAATAAAAAAAAAAGTCCGGTAAAAAAGGAAAACCCTGATTCCCTATAAAGTAGGACAATCTAGTCACTCTCCCAGGATGTGAAATGAAAAGGCTGTTTTTTGTTGTGTAAAAAGCACTGGACTTGAACTTGGAAGATTTTGGTACCAGTCCCACCTTCGCAATGTATGAGTTGTTTGACTTTGTGGACCAGATGCTTCACCTTTCTGAGTCTTAATTTTCCAAATCAGGAATTTTTTCAGCATCCAATCATTTGATGTGCATAAATGATCCTTGTAAAATATAAATCATTAATCAACTAGCAACTAGCATTTTATAAGCAATGTTCCTTCAGAGTATCAGTCACTCTTGCCTGGTGCTGATGGCCCCAGCATCCCCTGTCTCAAGAACAAATGTAATAAGTTCTTTCAACCCCCTGGGACATGCTCCATTATTCAAAGGGACCCTGTGCCCTTATGTTGTCTATGAATTGTACTTTTCCTATTTCCTGCTTTAATAAGAACTCTGATCCAATTGCTTATAATAAATAAAGGTCCTTTGTTTGATAATATTTGCAAGTTGATGTAGTGACACTACCCAAAAATCCATTTTTTCCTTCTATAGTAACTGAGCTGTTGGTCAGATGCTTGCACATGAATATATATATTTCCCAATTTCCCAGCCTCCTTTGCACTTGGGATGGCCGTGTGACTAAGTTCTTGAAAATAGAAGTAAGCAGAAGTGCTGTGGGCTACCGTGGACAGGGACCTCAAGAAAATGGGCATGTCTCTTCTATATTTATTTTCCTGGAACTCAGTACCTGAGTGTCCCCTCAATCCAGCTTGGACCAGGCCAAGAAAGGCCACTCTCGTGGATGATGGAAAAGCAAAAGAGAAGGAACCTGGGATCTGAATGACAGCTTGGAGGAGAGCCTCCTGGTGGTGTAGAACTCAGACTGTTCCAGGAGAGAAAAATACACTTCTGTCTTGTTGAGCTTTGCATTTGAACATCTTTATCATAAGAGTTTACTCTTTCATCCCAACTAGTTCTAACTAGTTCATCCTACTAGTTCTTATTGCCATGCATCATATGGCATGCTTCATTTCTTTTTTTAAAAAAGGATTTATTTAGTTATGCATACAAGAACTGGGGTGTAGGCCAGAGGTGTGGGGATGTGTGTGAGAGGATTCACCAGAGACAGAGTGGGGAGCAGAACAGGCAGGTGACTGAAGTACACTGCTGAGGGGAGCAGCGGGAGAGGCAGGAGAGGTCTGCTGCGCCATGTGGGAATTTCCCTGGCCAGGGATCGAACTTTTGTTGCAGTGACTGCGATAGCTTCACAGGCAGAGACTTAACCCGTTGCGCCACCAGGGAGGCCCTACCTGCTTCATTTCTAAAGGCAGGTTATGTTTGTGGTGTTTGAAGACCAGGTCTGCATTGCATTTGGTCATCTGTTGGTAATAATTTTATTAAGAAGATCTCCATTCATATAGACTCAAAACCATACATGGCCCCTAAAAATAATTAGCGTCCTCTTCTGCCCTCTGGTACCATCCTCCATCACAATACCTTCTCTATTCCTGGAAAGAAGCTGCAACTGGATGGCCAAGTGAAAGGGAGATGAGCAGAAAACAAGACAACTGTAGAGGGGGGAGGCCTGGAGGGATCCATGGGAATCTGAACTCTGACTAGTTCTTGTATGCATAAATAAATAAATCTTTTTTTAAAAAAAGAAATGAAGCATGCCATATGATGTATGGCAATAAAAACTAGTAGGATGAACTAGTTAGAACTAGTTGGGATGAAAGAGTAAACTCTTATGATAAAGATGTTCAAATGCAAATCTGGGCCAGGTGAAGTGGTGGAGAGGGCTCAGGGACACAGACCTGGAGAACTGGACCAGCTATGCCCAGTGACTGGCCACGAGCCTCTGATAGAGGAACTGGAATTTTCAGAGTCTGCATAATGCTTTCTTATGTTCTAACCCCCACAAAAACTTGACCCTCACCTGCTGACCCGTGGGCTTCCTCATGGGTTTGTCATCATCAGTCAAGATCTTCACAAAGCCTATGACATTTAGAAAGCCTCTCTCCTGACAAGCCCCCTCCCTTTTGGAATGTGCCCCTGGACAGACTCAGAATTGCTCTTTAAAATGTTTAACTGAGCAGATGGTTTGGAATGTGAGAACTGAATACCCCTTTCAAAAGCCAAGAGTGATGGGAGTCTAGCAGACATGGGATCGTGGGGAAGAGGAGAAAACCAAGGAAAGACATCGTGCCAAATAGCCACAGGTGGGAACAGGAGTGGGGAGGAGGGGTGGCCTCACTTTGTCACACCACTGGCCCGAATCACAGGGCAGGGCTGGAGGGAAGTGCCAGTTCCCAGGCTCCCACCTCATCTCACAGCTCACCAGATATTACAGCCTAGCACATAAAACCTGAGTGCTAAGCTGCCGGGAGTGTTAAACTCAAGGAGCTGTGACCAGAAGCAGCGGGGCTCTGGGGATGCAAGTGGGGAAGTGGCTACGGCGCCCACTTGGGCCCTGTGGCTCTCAGGCAGCAACTGAAACCAAGCAGGAAACTTGGCCCCTGCCTTGGAACCCACCTCCGCCTCCTGCCTGTCCACCGTGAGAGCTTGTACGGAAGCCCTGCATCTCCTTAGCAGGAGTTGGGCCACCTGTAAGCAGAAAATAAATGTTCTCAAGCCACATAAATCAATGGAAATTAGCAGGAGTGAAGGCAAAAAATCCATCCTCCACCACTTAGATGTTTGAGCCAAGGTTCTCAGAGATTTAGAGTCATATAATTAGAATGATCCGATCTCAGTTTTTTTCCCTCCAATCCTCCCTTCCATTTCCAGACAAAGTCCTGTCCTGTGAGACAGGTTCCCACTGGCCACAAGCTCCTCTGGCTGGAAGCAGGTGCGTGCACCTGTCAGCTCAGCACCTTGATGGATCTCTGTGCTATCTTGCTTGGCCTCCTCCCTCCCACTTAATGAACAGTCCACCCCAGGCTAGGTATGAGGTATGAGTAGTGGGTGGGGAGGCCACTTTCTGAAGAATGATACAGAAGTGGAGAGGTGTGGCTGCTAACCCCAAGTGAAATGTGGCATCATCCCAGAGGTGAAGGAGGGGGCTGGAGTCATTAGACTCTCTGACATCTGATCTCTGAACTGAGAAGACTAAAAACAGCACAAAGGTTTCTCAGCCCTGTGCTCTCTGCCAGATTATGACTACCATTCAGGAGTTGATGGAAGTGTAAGAGTCAGATGTTAAGTGTCTGGATTCACCTCAGAAAACTGGTACCCAGAAAGGCAACGTGGCATGGGAAATGAAGGTGGGATTAGAGAGACACAGGTTCGAATCCTATCACTGCTACCTGGCTGAACTTTAGCAATTTTTTTAAACTCATGGGAACTGGCACTTCCCTTCGAGACTCAGTTTCTCCATTTTTAAAGTTGAAATAATGCTATTAACTCAGAGTTGTAGTGAACACTAAATAAATTTAAGTTCCTAGCACACAGTGCCTGGAAGATGACATTTGTTCTCAAAATGGTACCTCCAACCTTTCAAGTCTACTTCTTGCCAAGTCATCACAGTAATTCAGGGAAGGAACCAGAGCCCTGGCCTGGGTCCCCCAAGTCCTTGTTCAGTGCCTGGTATCTTGGTAAGGAATCCCCCTGCTAGGGTGGATGGTTCAGTTTAGATTGTTAACTGAATGGCAGAGACAACTATTTGAAGGGTCGCTAGGAGGCACACTAGAATGTGCTCTCTTCAGCCCCCCACCCAAGCAAGAATCACACCCAGCAGGGGAGTGTGCAATGTGCCTCCCTAGGTGCAAGTTCTGACTCAGCCATTTACAAAGCATGACCCTGGTATTTCCTTGAGCCTCAGTTTCTCCCAATGTAAAGTGGCTATAATTGTAATTCCTGTATCAGAGTGGCTCTGAGGCTCAAAGGAAATGGGCCCCCTTGCAAATGATGCTATATGTATAACAAGAGTGGTAATCTTTTTAACAGGATCGCTCTTAAACTGCTTAGAACATCTTGATGTGTGTGGATTGCATGGTGGATTTTACCAATACTTTAGAGAAAGGAGAGTATTGCTCTGCACGAGAGAGAAAGAGAAGGAAGAAGAGAGAAAAAGGAGAGTGGGTGGGGAGCCAACAGGAGAGAGAGGCCACAAGCCATGTGGCTGGTTGGCTTGGCCAGCAGCTTGGCCCGTTTTCAGAACAATGATGCCCATTGTGTGCCTGTTAAAGTTGTTTGTTCTGCATAATAGAAGTTCTTCCTCCTGTACCCCTACAAAAACTTTAGGTATCTCTATTAAGTTCACTATTTTTAAACCACTTATCACATAATCTAGTGATTTACACATATTCTTTTGTTTATTCCTCCCATGATTTCCCACAGATGAAGTCGAGGCTCAGAACGCCCGGGCAACTTGCTCAAAGTCACACAAGTAGCAGCTGGTGGAGGAGGGATTTCAGTGGGTGTCCAGCTCCATGCCATGTGGTTCCCTCATTTCTGAGGTTAAAAAATTACTTAGTCTCCTACGCCCCAGTTTTTCTATCTTTAAGAAGAAATGTCTTTATTGCTTCTCTCCTTGGTCACTCAGATACTTGGGAGATGAAAGAGCTAATAGATGTGAAGTACTCTGAGAGCTTTTAAACAAACATCCCCATTGTGGAAGCAAGCTATTATTAACACCACATCTCATGCGCTAAAGGCCTGTTTAATCCACCCTGCTCTAAGGCGCCAAAGAGGACTTCTCCCTACTCTGTTTAGTTTATCCTGCCTGGTCAAGTGCCAAGTCTGCTCGACTTTGCTTTCTCTCCATAAAAACCAAGCATATGGATATCCCCTAAAACTATCCAAGTGTGATGACCATCTCAAAGATTCCTTTCCTCTCATTCAGCTCTACAGCCCCCTCCAAAGACAGGGATTGACCCCAATGGTGTTTAACAAACAGCTTGCCAGAAAAAAAAAAGTCCTGTCCTGTTTTGGAGTGGTTGCCAATTTCCTTGGTGTAAATATTTCCACCATGCCTGATTTCAGACTATCATTATGACATCATTAAGTGCAGAATTGGAAAGACATGTATATTAGTACACCATTAGATAGTACTTTCCATATATAGATATATGACATAGATGACTTCAAAAAGTTGATTATAGTAAAAATTTAGCTAAATAATTAGGAAAGGGTGCATTTAATAGTTTTTTAAAAATATATATATTAATTATAATTTTTATAACTTTAGTTTCTTTAAAAAAGCAAGTTTTGCAAAATTTTTGAAAATTTACAAATCAGTGCTCACGAGTCAATTGAGGCAACACCACTCCAGCCCTGTGTGACCCATACATGAAGACAGCACAGAAGCCAAGACATGTTAGAGAAAGTGCCAAGTACTCCTCTCATATATTTTCTATTCCAGAAACAAGAATTGCATAAGAAATTGTATGCTGAATTGAAAATGAGCATCTTAATCTCAGAGATTCTTAAGTTGGAAGTGCTCAGCTCCCTAACTATGAGCAAAAATTCCTTCTGAGTCTTCTCCAGGATCCCCTATTATTCAAGGTCCTTTCATGAAGGACAGAGAGACATTCAGTGATTATTACTTTTATTTCAAAATATAGATGAAATATAATCTATCTTACATATAGATAAAATATAATTTTGTTGGTTCATTGCAAATACTCATTCCCATTTTAGCATCCTACTCTAATGTTTCTAAAACTTTAATAGACATGCTAGCCGTCTAGGGATCACGATGCAATTTAATAGAAATGTCGGATGAGACCTAAGAAACCCCGGGGATACTGCTGCTGCTGCTGCTGCTGACCTGTGGACCATCCTTTTGGCAACAGGGTTTTAGGCCACCACCACTCCCACCTTGCCAAGCCCCAGTGGGCTTGTCTAGCTAAGGGACAATCAGAGATGCAAGATCATCTTTAGTCTTTCCCTCTCGCTTCCCACCTCCCCTTCCTTTCTACTAAAATACCCTTCGGTGCAACCCTGCTACCCAGCAACAATCCAGATATGTCCTCTGTCCTCCCCCTCTCCTAAGGCCAAGTTAGAAAAGAGGTGGATTTGTGGACCCCAGCACTTGAAGATAGACCTCTCCAAGGGAGGAAACTCTTAGGGATATCCCTACTTCCCCACAACCTTCCCTGTCTACAGCTTTCTCTCCTTTTCTAACCCCTATAGTCACAGCTGTTAAAGAGAGTGATCTCCAAGTTTTCAGCTAAGTCCAGAAATGGGATTGGAGGAGCGAAGTACCCTCACTCCCTATTAGAATTCTTCCCTGGGTGGAATAACAGCCCAATGGCCATTTCACTTGTACACCCTCTGGTGCTGCCGGGGCATCACTACTGATGGGCCTTGGCCATCACTCAAGACCTGAACATTGAATAAATAGCTGTGCTGTGTTTAGGAAGGTAGCCACCAGGAAAATAAATCTTGGGTGTATTCCCATTCCTCGACATGTGGAAGCCAGAGATGTTCCATTTCTGTATTAATAGGAACCCTGACTCAGCTAGTGATGAGTGCCAGGAAGCAAGTTAAGCCTTTGCTCCTTATAGGTCAAGGATGCACAGACTTATGAGGTTTAAGAAGACCACATGGTTAACTCTGTTCCAAGCAGGAGGAAGTAGCTGCAGCTTTGGCTCTGGGATACTTGGTTGTCTTGCCTGGTGTAAGAAAGTTTGACCCTAGGGCTACCTCCTGATGTGATGTAGGTGTGTGCGCTAGTGGAGATAGATGATGGATGGATGGACAGACAGTGAGGGAACATATATGGCATCTGTGCTTTGAGTTGGGCAAGGAAAGCAGGGCCGGAGATGGATCAAGATGGCTTAGCACAATTCCTTCTCCTTGGAATCTTAAATAACCTCCCAAAGGAGGAATAAAGCAACAACAAAGGTAATTAAACCTAGTGCCTTTTGAGACCTTCCTCACTACAGTTCCCATATAGGATTATTTCCATGCACTGGTCTAGGAAGAAGGCATAGTGAAGTGGGCATCTCCCAGGGATGGCGTGTTAGTAAGATTAGCAACAGATATCCAGACCTCAATAGTAAAAGTCCCCAAGGGCCATGTGTTCAGTGGTCTGGGATAGTTCTCTTCTTCCTTTTCTCAACAGAAAGGATAACTGCCCATATTTCTGGCTGGTGAACATGCTGTCCCATAGTAGTCATTGTATATTTACTTGGTCCTTACCATAAAACACCTGACACCATAAAGCAACTTACACTTTACAAGGATCTCTTCCAATACATCACTTCATTTAATTTTCCCAACAAACCTGTGAGTTAAGGTGAGCATCATTTCACAAGCAAGGTCTAAAGAAGTCGAATAATTCACCCAAAGTCACAGAGCCCTCAGATAGTGGAGCCAGGACTGGAATTCAGGTTTCCTGACTGCAATACAGTATCCTTTCTTAACACTGCTTCCTTGCCAAACACATCTCTGTCTAGTAGCCAATTCTTAGTTATTTTCAGATTTGGGGCCCCTACAGAGAGGTAAGAGCCTAGACAGTATGGATTTTATCTCTCCTGACTAACCCTAACATTTCTTCAGCATCTCTCCTGATACATAGTATGTGCTTGATAAAATTATGTTGAGTGAGTAAATAAATGTAAAGTAAGTAAAATTATGTTGAGTGAGTAAATAAATTCCGGTAGATTAACCAGCTACCGGAAGGTGGGGCTCTACCTTTGACTTCTCGGTGTCCCTCCCATTGTTACACAGTGGGAGAGGAAATACCTACAAGAAGAATGATCACATGCTCAGTGGGTGTGACGCACTCCCAGGAAGTCACCCGCCAGGGAGATAATGTGTTTTGAGGAAGAAGGTCCCTGCCACAATCCTAGGCACTGACTCTCTAAGCATTTCTCATTACCTTCAACTGCCCCTGTCTCACCTTCAGGGTTAAGACATTTGCCCTTTACACAGACAGCCCAGAAGTTGAGGCCTGCACCTTTTGATTTAGGAAAGAGGGGCTCTGGATTCTCACAACAATGGCCTGCGTCGCCTTGTGCTCCCTCTGCCACCAGAAATAATAAAATGGTTTGTTTCTCTTGGCAGCCTCCACCCAACAGTTCCCCATGTGTGTGTTGCTTTCTTCAATTTTCCCCTCTACAAAATCTGGTCATGTTTAATAACAATAAATCAGAGGAGAGATTGCAGCCCGGAAGAGAAGTCCGGGGCAGCCAGGGTTTCCACATCTGGGGCCCATTCGGGTTGAAGCGATGACAATTCCTAATAAATGTTAATGGAGAACCTCCTCAGATTCATACACTCCAGTCATAATTTAGCCTGTCTCCATGCCAGATGACCTTTTGAACATCCAGAATACACCCATCACAGTACTAGCTACAGCCCTGGATTGCTTCCTGCATATGAAGTGGAAAAAACAAGGCTTGTTGTTATTGATTACATTTCTCCATTTTCCCTTCCCTGGATTTTTCTTCAAAGGCTCACAAAGCCTTGGGGCCTCCCAGCCACCCAGGTGGTGAGAGGCTGACCTTCTGGTCTTGAAGGAGGCCTGACGGCAATTCTGTGCCCACAGAGACAAGACTGGACATCAAGCTCCCCACCCCTCTTTTATTTTATTTTGTTTTGTTTTATTTTGTTTGTTTTATTGCTACTGAGGCACTTTGGAGATCCTGCTTGTGCTATCTCTTTCAACATTCATCCTTCCCCTCCTGGCCCTCTACCGAGGCAGGCTGTAAGGTGGGTTTCTGCCTCGCTTTTATTGTCCTGTGCTCGCTCATGACTCTGATGTCCACATGCATTTTTCCATCTCCAGGAACCTCTTTCTCAAAAAGCAGCCCTGAATTTCTAACCCGGGGCTGGGTGTTTTTACTTGATAACCAGCCATTGTTTAAAACTCTTATTTGTCTGAAGTAACTCGTCATCTCACACCAACACACCTGGCCTCTTCTCCAAATTTCCACATCCATTTTATGCTTTCTGCTCTACAGATATCAAATCATGGTGCTTCCTTGGACCCCCCTCTCCACTACCTCCCTTCACACCAGGTGACAGGTCATTGAATCTTCCATCCCAATCTCATTCCTTTTAACTTCCACCCCACACTCAGAGCCTTATCACCTCACTTTGAAATTGCCTTCTAACTGGCCACTCTGCTAAACCACCCCTGGCAAGGCAATTATCCCAAGACACTGTATGTCATGTCCTTACCCAGCCCCAAATTCTTCAGTGACTTCCCATTGGCAGTTTTTCATAATTAGGTGCCCATTGAGCTAAGATCACTTTCTATTGGAACCAGAATTTTAGATTGCAAATCCCATGCTTTCTTTCCAGTTTCCTCCTTACATGACATGTCCCATGATGTACCTTACAAGAATCCATTTATGTATTCAACGACTAATTTTTGAGTCTGCTGAGTATTGGGGAATAAAATATAGCATAAGCATGGTCCCTCCCAAGATGGAAATGTTTTCCAGTGGAGGAGACAAACAAATTAAAAAAAAAACAGGCAAATAAAATAATTGCAAACTGTGATAAGTGCTAAGAAAGTGCTGAGTGAGAATAAGGGAGTTCTACAATATTTTAATCTAGTCTCTAAACCCTCTCCCATTGCTACATGGTTCCTGAAAGGTACACCACTTTGCCCCAGCAAGGCCAAGCACACACGACACTCTGCAAAACCGGTACTATTCTCTGGTATATCTCCATTTTCTTAGCCTGAGCAGATATTAAGCATACTAAGTTACATTTCTTGGACTTTTAGAACCAAAGATGCAATCTAGTGACTCCTTGTTTGGACTTGGTTCAAGGGACATTTTCTATAATTCATGGAAGATTCAGGATAGAACAGTGAAAAACTTCTTGGCAAAACTTCAGTGGAAGAGTTGCTTTCTTTACTGTAGTAGTGCTATATAACGAAGCCCCTAACATCTCAGAGGTTTAAAGGTTCATTTTTTGCACACAGGTTTGCAAATTGGTGGTGTGGCCTCTGTCCCAGGTATCTGCTCATTCTGGACCAGGCCAAAGGGATGTGGGTATGCCTTTCTCTTGGCCAGGAGTAGAAGTGCCAGAGGTCAACCCAAACCAAGCAAATAGAATTAAAACCTCTGCTTACTTTCCATTGGCCAGAGCAAGTCATGTGGCAAAGCCCATTGCCAATGGCGCGTGGAAGTTTACTCTCCCCTTGGAGGGACATAGAGGAGAGCGAATATTTGTTGGACAATAATACACTCCACCACAGGGAGCTTACGGAGCTTCCTTCACAAGTGGTCTTTACAAATAGAAGAGATTGTTATCTATGTGGGTTCCTCTGGGTACGATATTACCTGAAGTATACCAAAGGAGGGCCAGAAGACATGATTTCTTAAAGACACCTATTTTGGTACAAGGGCAATGTAATTCGTGTTTGATATCTGGTTGCCACTGAAGCCCCCTTTCCTTTTCCACCAGAGATGTGCCATGGGAGTGATTTGCAGCCTGAGTGTTAATATCAGAGTCTCTATATGATTGTATACGAGTGACAGTCACACAGCAAACATAAATACAGAAGAGGTTCTGATACCATCAGGGAACAGTATTTCTGTCGTCACGCCAGTTTTGTCTGCTGCTGCAGTGCAGTTAACTCTGGAACGAAATTGGAGAGGTAACTGATGGTCAGAGGGGACCTGGAAGATTTCCATCTGTAACTGAGACAGGCAGGGCTCAGCAAAAGGTGAAGCAAGAACAAATTTTACCATGCCTAGATAAATTCAGCTTACAGACATTTATATATGGTATCAAATGACTTAGTGGTTTTAATATTTATAACTATTCAAATAAACACATGGGACTCACACCCTCAGCAGTTTTTGACTCCAAGACCTCATATTCTATACCTTTTTCATACTTGTTAATAACCCCTCTCTTTTTACATCAGGTGTCTAGTCTCCTTCCCTCCCAATATCTGATATCAGGAACATTTTAGATGCTGCTCAAAGATGCCAGTCTCCAGGCCATCAGCAGATACCTGGGAACCTGTCAGAAATATAAATTATTGGGCCCTTCACCAGAACTTGCTGAATCAGAATCTCTGGTGATGGGGTGGGGAGAGGTTGTCCCAGGAAATTGTTTTAATAAGCTCTTCAGGTGACAACTTAAGCACACACACTGATGTTTGAGAATGAAGGCATTTCTGACTCAGTAGGTCTGGAGTGGAACCAACAACCTGAAATTCTAACAAGCATCCAGGTGACACTGACCTGCACTTTGAGTAGCAGCCGCATGCAGGTGGAATGTCAGCCAACAGTGAAAAGCCGTATTGGTCCTGAGGGGATAGGATCAAAATCTTAGTGAAAGAAAGTAGTCACAAATGGTGGAGTTTGAGGTAAGACTTACCAGATTGAAAAAACGAAAGGCACATTTTGGTCAGAGGGTGGACCTGGAACCTCTGAAGCCACATTGTGTGTAATTAACTTTCTTCCATGAGCAGAGCTGTTCCTGCTGTGTGTGATTAAAGACAGAGTGTTGTGTGGGGGAAGCACAGGGAATTAGGAGATGCAGTTTCAGCATCTTGCCCTGTCACTGAGAATGAGACCCGGGCTGGGTCCCCTAGTTCTCTGATTCTCATCTAGAAACCAAAGGTGAGAGCGACACAATTTCTACCATCCCTTCTCTCCCTCCTTTTTTTTTTCCTTGCACAAGATTATGATGATCTTAACAATAATTTTCTCTCCAGGAGAGTAGGGGAGTATCAAAATTGTGGGCGACCCAAGTGCAGAAGTGAGACTCCACGAGGTGAAATGGCCCCGCGTTACACTGTGAAGCACGAGAGGGGCTGGGCCTGACACTAACCATCCCACAACACCGTCCCTAGCGTGATGCTAACCAGGCTCAGAGACAGACTCTCCTAATTGGGGTCTTTGGGGAATTTACTCCCTTGGAGTAGTGGTTTTCTACTCTGTAGAATGGGGATCACAGTAATACCTACCTCATAGGTCGTTCTGAAGTTTAAAGGAGCTAATACATAGCAAGTGCGTTGGACGGTGTCTGGCTGGAAAAAAGCCAAAAAAAGCATTCGATGAAAGTGCGGGGCTATGATGGGGAGGAGATGGACCGAGTCAATTGCTGAGCGAGCCGCGGAATTCTCGACACCGGTTGCAGGTCTTCCTCTCTCCTGTAGGTGGCGCCTGCCGTGGTTGAGCGCCCTGCCACCTGGAGCGCTTACGGAAGTGGAGAGAAGTAAGTTTCCTAACATAGCTGCTGTGTTCAGGGTTGCTAGAGCGGGATCTCCTGCTGTCCCCCGGAACCAGGACAGCCAGCTTTCAGTATCCGGCTTCCTTCCCGGAATGGCGTTGAGTCCCTTCCTCTCCATCCTCCCCTCCCCCTTCAGAGGCCCTTCCCCACGTTGGCCGAGCTGGAGCCGCCCCCGCAGATGCACCCTTGTAGGCCTGGCCGTGGGAGGATTTAACTCCCAGCACCTGAGCTAGGGAGTTCGGTGGGAGTTTCTTTCCTGCTCGGTTAAAATGACAAATTGGTACATGAGCGCTTAATGAAAGATGCTGGAAACGTCCGTGGAGATCAGAAAAAATCGCCTTTCGGAGCTGACAGCCAGGCCATCTGCATTCCTGCATTCCTATTAATTCCTTAACAATAAACGACAGGAGCGCCTAGAGGGTTAACAGCTTAATTTAATCTCTGAGATTCCTTCCTGGAGCATTGAGAATTAGAAAGGCATTTACAAAACGTTATCTGCGCACCTGACTTTTTCCCCACTTGATGTGTCTTCAGGACAGGTCCCGCCCATTCCTGACGAGGCTCTGACCCTCGCTGAATGGTAGGAGACGCTCCACAGCGCCATCCTGGGCGCCTGGAACCACAGGGAGCGCCCGTGGTGTCTTACGAACCCGAGTGTCATAAGATTTGGCTTAGCACTTTTCCAAGAGTTGGTTTGTGCTGTTTCCCCAGGGTCTTTAAGCGACAGGAAGGTCCTCCGACGGTGCTAGGAAGTTGGTGCCCTTGTTTCAGGGAATTTCCATTCCTAGCCAAAGCAATGCGAAAACGGGAAGAGGTACATGGGCATGACAACCCACTTGGAAGCCACCAGGTCAGGCCTTGCGAGTCTGGCAGATCAAGAACTATTTCTTGGAGATGCCTCATTCTAGTGCAGTCCTCTGATTGTATGGATAAGGAAACTGAGACCCCAAAATAATGAATAGTTTATGTATTCAGCCTATGTCAAAGCCCCAAAGTAAGATTCAAACCTCCTAACTCCCTGACAAATTGTTTGACAATAGGGTTGGCTAGTAGATTTTATCTTCCCTGGAACTCCCATCACTGGTTGGAGGGGCTGTCCAGGGCCGGTGGGCTTCCTAGGCTGTGTCCAGGCTTCTCAGGGAAGGTCCCCATGACACTGTGGAGCTGCTTCAGGGGACAGACTACGGGCAAAGGTGCCAGGTGACTGCTGTACTTTCCAAGAGGTTTCCTTTGGGTTAAGGGGATTTAAAGGCTTAGGTTAGGTTGGAAATGTTATCTGGGAGGAGTAATGCATTAAGCCATTATCTGTCATTAACACCTTGGCTAGAATTCATTTAAGATTAGTTGCTAGTTGCCCATGGGTCCCTGAAGAAATGAGAGTTTTCACCAAGATAGGGCCCTAGGAAGAGACAGAGAGCCTTGCCCTGGAGGGGTGCAGTATTTGGTGAATCGTGCAGATGGAAAATAAAGACACTCTACTGATGGGGCTGAGGTGAGGGGGAAAAAATGACCTTGAAGAAACTTCTGCATAATTTCCTCTTGGTTTACCTTTTTTAAAAAAAGGTTTATTTATGCATACAAGAACTGGGGTGTAGGCCAGAGGTGTGGAGGGGTGAGAGGATTCACCAGAGACAGAGTGGGGGGCAGTACAGGTGGACCTACTGAAGTACACTGCTGAGGAGAGCAGCAGGCAAGGCAGGAGAGGTCTGCTGTGCCACATGGGAAGCTCCCTGGCCTGGATCGAACTTCATGCTGCAGTGGCTGCTGATAGCTTCATAGTGCTGAGACTTAACCCATTGTACCACTAGGGAGGCCCTTGGTTTACCTTTGTGTTCTATTTCTGCCAGTCACACTGCTGGTCCTCAGTTTTACCGTCTACAAAATAAAGAGTTGGTCAAACTGGAGGTTCTCAAACCTGTACATTTAGAATCACCAGGGGACCTTAAAAAAGAAAACAACCAACACCTGGTCCTACCCCATGCCAATTAAATAAAAATGTCCAGGAGTGACACCTCCTGCCACTTTCCCCAGCACCTCTCTATAAGATATCCTGGTATCAGTCACTATACCATCTACCCAGTCCTTATCCACATACTAACATATTTTATGTACCTACAGTTCCAGGTTCAGTATCATTTTGTTTTTTGAGTGTCTCAAAATGCTTTCAGAGGCAGCTAACAAGAATACTTAACAAAAAGCCTTAATAGCAATTTTCATTATTTTTCCCAATAACAAATACAGAGGTCCTATTTTGGTTAATCAACTGAAGAATACTACACAGGGGAGGCTCCTTTCATCTTTTTGTTTCCTTACCCTCAGAGTTGTCACTCTTGGTCTTTAGGTTTGTTACATGGTTGTAACAGTAGAAATCATGTCCTCACACAACTGTGTTCACAGACATCAAGAGAAGGGCAGGAGGTCATACTTATTCTTTTAAGTATAAGAAAAATGTCCCCAGGACTTGCCTGGTGGCACAAGGGGTTAAGTCTCAGCACTATGAAGCTATCCACAGCCACTGCAGCAGAAGTTCGATCCTCTGCCAGGGAGCTTCCCACATGGCACAGCAGACCTCTCCTGTCTTGCCCACTGCTCCCTTCAGCGGTGTACTTTAGTCAATCCACCTGTTCTGCTCCCTACTCTGTCTCTGGTGAATCCTCTCACCCACCCCCCCACACCGCTGGTCTACACCCCAGTTCTTGTATGCAGAAATAAATGTTTCTTTTTTAAAAAGAAAAATCCCCAGACTGCTCTTAGTGTAGTCTTCCTCTCTCATTGGGCAGAACTAGGTCATGGGGCCGTCTTTAGGTACAAGGGAACCTGGGAAAGCAAGAATCTGGCATTTTCAGCCTCTATCATGAGAGGCAGCTCTGCCAGAAAGAGGAAGGGTGAGTATTGGGTATGCTACTTACAGAATCTATCAAATAGCAGAAAGTATATTTGATAAGACATAGGACACATGATGTATCTATAATAGGTAAGGACTTAAATGCAGCTGCTACTTTATATACAACGCCCTTAACCAGAGAAAGCCACTTATTCGTTTTTGCAGTGCTGGCTCCTGAGACCACATCCTCCTGCCTAGACAGGAAGTACAGAAGAAGATCAAGGTCATTTAGGTGTGTCCTGTTAACTTGGGAGATGATTCAAAGTGTCTTCGAACAGCAAACACTTGTCATTTGGAATTTGATTCCTCTACCCCATCTCATCCTCTTGAACTCAGGTCGATGTCCATTTTCTGACATCAGTGCCTTCATCTTCAGATTCCCAGGCCACTGGTGTTTATCTTTCCTTGACATCTTTAGAGCACTTTTGAGGTCCTATCTCACCAACAAACAAACTGGGTTGTGTTGCTGGGTGTGCGTAGGGGAAAAAAAGACATGAGTATAGTTATAAAACTGAGTATCTGTGCAACAAACCAAATGTCTAAGTATTGAAGGGTCAAAGGGACCACCAGCAGTATTAATAGAAGCAAAATTTGACATTTTGAATGGTCTTTAGATAATGATTTAATACCCTAATATGTAAAGCATTTTCACAAATCTGTAAGAAAAAAAAATGAACAAATATAGTCCCCCAGATAGATAAGGAGCAGAACTAGTTATTTACAAAAGGAATAATATGAAAGGTGAAAAAACATTTTTAAAGTTCATCTTTACAATAATCAAATGTAATTAAAACAAGATGCCAATTTTGTCAACTTGACAAAGGTTTAAGAAGTTTTTTTAAAAAAGTTGACACCTGGGCCTCCCTGGTGGCACAGCAGTTGGGTGCTGCGTTGTGGAGCTGTTGGCAGCAGCGACGCGAGCTCAACGCCCGGCCAGGGAGATTCCCACATGGTGCGGCAGACCTCTCCTGCCTCGCCCACTCTTCCCCTCAGCAGTGTATTTCAATGGATCTGCCTGTTCTGCTCCCCACTCTGTCTCTGGTGAATCCTCTCGCCGCCCCACGCCTCTGGCCTGCACCCCAGCTTGTATGCATAAATAAATAAATCTTTAAAAAAAAAAGTTGACACCTAACGTAGTGGATGAGATCAATTAACACTTGATATCCATTTCCACAATTTCTGGCATGCTGTGTGTGTGCCTGTGTGCTCTATAGAGGCTGGAAAGCAAAATGTTACATTTTCCAGCGAGGCTGATGGATGTGGATTAGGTTCCAGTAATTAAACGCACTTTCTTGAGATTTTGATGATACTGTCTGCTACTGTCCAGAAACCTTGGCCATGACTCTTTTGGATTAGATCCCTCAGATTGCTGAACTTTATGGTAAGTAATGGGCTTAAGGAAACTAGCATGTGCGTGGTATTTTAAATAAATTAAAAAGCAAGTGTCCCATGCTAGTTCAAGGAAACAAAGTATTTGGTTTTATTTCTGGCTCTGGCTTCATAGCCTTGAATAGGTCCCCTCTCTCTCCTGGGTCCCAGTGACCTCTCTGTACAATGCAGGGGATTTACTTGGTGACTGATGCCTACCTCCTCTGACAGCTTCGCCTCCTGCCAATCAAACACAGTCCTGGCTCCTTCCTTCTTGGTATACTATCTTGCAGGTGACCCTAACCTGGCTTGAAGTTTCAGTGGGTGAACCCCATACTTCTGAGACAGCTCAAAGTGCATCTCTTTGGTCAACTCATTCAGCCAGGTAGAGACCACACATGCTCTCAGTGTTAGTATCTGTGTGCTTTGCCATTTTAGCTCTTTGACTCTTCTGCACAGTGGGTGGGAGAATGGAGTCCTGAAATAGGACTCCTTAAACACTCCTCTCACTGTTTCTCAACCCCACCCACCCTGAGTCCTGGCATAGTTTATTCATCATTAGAAATGTCTCCATTGGGTCAAAGAGTTGTGTCCAGTTAAAGTGAAAATATATTATCAAAAGAAGCCAAAACATGAATGTATTAACCCCCTCTAACCTCATTAGCACTCATTACACATGATTAACTAACTAGTTATCAGTTGGAGAACAGAGAGAATATATGGAGGAAAAAGGGAAGGCTGACAAATTTGACTAGAAGTTGTTCTTAGGAGAACAAGACCAGGGGAAGCAGCATTAGGAGACTTAGGGCAGAGTGAGTGTACTTCATTCATTCATTCATTCAAACACTTATTGAGCCTATATCACATGCTGGGCACAATGTTAGGTGTTGTGGATACAGAAATGAATGAAAATTAGTCTTGCTTCCTAAGAAAGCTATAAATCTCACTGGGGAGATGACCAAATGTAAAATGGGCAAGTAATATGTACATATACATATATATTTTCTATGTACATGTATGTATGTATGTATATTCTTCAGGTCAATTGTTGAGAACAAATTTCATGGAGTCACTGTTGCTTTCCTCCCTGGTGTGAAGAAGGAGCTGCTAATAGAGAATGAGGGACAGGGAGGGTGAACAAACCACAGCTACCTCATCATTTTTATCTGGGACCCGCCTTGATAAGGGAAGTGATTGAATAATGAGGTACAATAAATTAATAGAGGAATGGAAGCAGAGTCCCATTTGACTCCTGAGGTTGAAGAGCAAGTTACCTGCCCATCGTCTGACGGTGCCCTTGGCAGCACAGGGTAGAACTTGTGGCACTGAGAGAATGGGCTTTGTTGCCAAACTGAGTCTGAACCCTGCCCCTGTGACCTTGGGCAAAGCATTTACCATTCCTGGTTCCACTTTTCTTGTTTGTTAAATGGAGAAAATATAACCCATCTCATGGAATTGGGAGGATTCAATAAAATCGTGCATGGAAGGCACTTAACAGTTGTGACAGTTACTATGTATTTTCTGAGATGGATTCTGTAAAACAGAAATCACCTAATGCAATGATAGAGGCCAGAAATACTAGCTCCAGTTCAGTATCTTTTGTCTCATTGATGAAATCAATCCCATGGTGTCTCAGGGATCTTTCAAATCTTTTCCTGTAGTTCCTGTGTCTGTTGTGTTTTGTAATTACAACTGCATCTCACATTCAGAAAATTCAGGACAGGAAAATCTGAGCATGTTGAACAGATCCATCTAGAGTTCATTATTCACATTACAAAATAGTTTTTTTTTTTTACAGGAGAATTAACCTTTATGAAGTCAATTTCCATGTATATGTAAAGCTGAATGTAGAATATAAAAAAAATTTATGCACTTTAGAATCATAGGATTGTGAAAACTCAAGGAAGGAATGGGCCTCAGAAATTATTTAGGCCAGTGATTTTAAAATTTTATTGTAGCAGCCCTATTTCTTTAGAAAGATTTCTTTCTTGCTTTTTAAAAAAAGATTTATTCATTTATTTATGCACATAAGAGCTGGGGCGTAGACCAGAGGTGTGTGTGTGGGGGTGGGGGGTGAGAGGATTCACCACAGACAGTGAAAAGCAAAACAGGCAGATTGACTGAAATACACTACTGAGGGGAGCAGGGGGCAAGACAGGAGAGGTCTGCTGCACCATGTGGGTCAATTCCCTGGTGGGGGATCAAACTCTTGCTGCAGTGGCTGTGGATAGCTTCATAGTGCTGAGACTTAACCCTTGCGCTACCAGGGAGGCCCTAGAAAGATTTCTTAGATGCATGATACAGAGGGACACAGAGCCACTCTGATTAAAACAGGGAGGGGGAGGCACAGCTGACAGGGCCTTCTTGCCCTGTCCCTTCAGAATCTCTCCAAAGAATACTTGGGCTTCTAGGAACATACATCTCAGTCCCACGGACCTACCTCACCACACTCACTCTGTACCTTCCTTTTGTAAAGCTCAGTACTCCTGTACTTCTATTAATTCATGTGTCTTACTTCTTTTTTAAATTATAGGTTCCTTGAGGGCAGGAACCTTTATGTTTAACTAAAAAAAATCCTTAGTGTATTGCTCTACATGTAAGTTGAGCATTTAAGTCCTTGTTGAAATCTTCCACTTAGTGCCAGAAATGACCAGAGACCATTATTATAGATAAACATCCTTTATTGAATCTTTGAAAAGTGATTTCATAGAACCATTGAATTTTCAGCTTGAAGGGACCTTAGAGAACAGGTACTTTAACACTCTCATTTTCTGGATGTGGAAACCTGGGCCCAGATAAGTGATCCGGTTGATGTCATGTTGCGAGTTAATAGTAGAACAGGGACAACAATGCTGGATGCCTCATTCTTGGGTTAGGGCTGTTTCAACTTATAATAAGAGGCTTCTCTTACTGCTAGAATATTATAGATTTGTATTCCTGAAAACACACTTAAGCTACCTATAGAGCTCCTTTCTTTTCTCAATAGTTAATCAACTGTCTTCATCATCCATGGCCTATGTCTTCTTAAACATATATATATCTTAAATTATAAAAATAAAAAACTACTGACATAAGGAGATGTCCCTGATATAGTAAACGAAAATGTGACTATTACATGTGGGATAATTCCATTTTGTTTAATGTTGAGGTTATTTCCCTAAGGTTTAGCTGGACAGTTTTCTGAGATCACTCTTGATTCAACTATCAAATAAATACTCAAGTATCTAATAATATGATGACCACATCTGTTAATTGATATACATTGACATTGATGCATGACCATACGAACCATAAGAATTTTTAATTTACTTTATTTTACTATTTTTACTACTGTATAATATAACTGTACCTAGGCTCATGATTTATACACCCAATCCCCAATTGACAACATTTACCTTATCTACAATTTTTCAAAGAGTTGCAGTGAAATCTCTCACACATACATCACTTTTGCACATCTGTGCACTTTTGTTGTGTGAAATAAATTCCTAGAAGTAGACTTGCTGGATCTTTTTGAGATACTGTATAGCATTTCTTCTCCCATTTCTCTTTTGTGGCCTAGACTAAAATGTACAAATCCCAGCTCTGTGTGTAATTTTGTAGCTTATTAAAGCCTTCACATATGTGAAGTTATTCAAGTTTTTAACAACTGTGAGAGTTACAAATGGGGGAATGAGATTTAGAGAAGTTATTTGCTCAGATCCTCTAGCTAAGAGTAGTAGAGCCAGATTTAAAAGCCAAGTCTCTCACTCCAGGAAAGAGCAGGAAGTCCCTATTGAAACATAGAAATAGGTGACTAGGATGAGAACAGGAATATGGACACATTCTCTCTGGGCAGCAGAGACCACTGACTTGGCCCGTTGGTGGACGTGAGCTAGAGCACAGACGTCTTACCTCTGTCTGACCTTCAGCTCCATGAAGAGAACACTAGCCTCCCCTGTATGAAGTCACCTTCACACGACTTTCTTTCCTGCAGACTCCCAAGGGAAAGGATCTCTGAAATGGGGCAACTTTGGTGACAAGTAGATGCTTCCAGGTAAAGGTAGAGAGAGTCTGGGAGTGGAAACCTGAAAACTGTCCTGAGACTTGGCTTTTAAATCTGGCTCTACTACTCCTAGCTAGAGGATTTGAGCAAATAACTTATCTAAAACTCATTCCCCCATTTATAACTCTCACAGGGGTACCTCCAAAAGCAAACACTGCCACACTCCTGGTATTGAGAAGAGCTTCAAAGCAGTGTTGAGGAAACCCTTTGTGGCCTGGATGCAGAGGCGAGAGGCAGCCCTGAGATTTGCTGATTAGCCTTCCTGGCCTGGCCTTTGAGTGTAGAACAGGTGTGTGTGTGTGTGTGTGTGTGTGTGTGTGTGTGTGTGTGTGCGCGCGCGCAGGGAGGAGGAGGCAGCATAAGGCACTTTTTCATCTGGACAGAGGACACTGTTCTGCTCCAAGGAGCAGTGTTTTGAATTTGCCAGGGGTTTTCTAGTGTCGGCCGGGGCCCAGCAAATGGTTATGACAGTAAAGTTGTCCCTGTACACACGTCCCTTTGGCTTTCCCCCCACTGAGGCGCTGTCTATGCTATGTTGCCTAGACCTTTCAAACTCATCATCGATGCTCTATCAATGTCTGCACTGGCAAATATCAAGTCTCATCTGGTTTAGCAGACGTTGATCAGGCACCTACTGTGTGTAAGACCAAGGCTGTTGTCCTAGTTCAGGCTACTGTAACAGCATGTAGACCCAGTGGCTGAAACAACAGGCTGTTCCCTCTCACAGCTCTGGAGGCTGGAGGCTGAGCTCAGGGTGCCATCACCCTTGGGTGCTGGTATGAGCCTTCTCCCCAGTTTACAGATGCTGCCTTTTGCTGTCCCCTCGCAGGTCAAGAAGGGTCTCAGGTCTTCCTCTTTTACTTGAACATTAATCCCAGCATGAGGGCCCGGCCTCCTAATTTCTAATCTAATTTCCTCCTAATTGCCCCACTTCCAAATATTGTCACAGTGGGGATTAGAATTTCAACATATGAATTTGACAGTTGGGGCACACACAGTCAGTCTGCAGTAGATGGGAAGCTAATGTACAGCGATCTCTGCCCAAAGACAAGGGTGTCTTCTATGGCACCTCCATTCTCAGCCCCCCAACCCTGCCCAACCCTAGTATCTCTATGGAACAGAGCTCGCAAAGGTCTGGGGCGTCACCCCTCTGTATGGACCAGCGGCTCGGAGGGAGCCTGTGCAACCTCTCCGGCCTGGCTTCCATTCCACTCGGTCTCCTCTTGGGAGACCCCATCTCCAAGCTGTGTATTATGCCAGCAGGGACCCAGAGAGATTTATTTGGTGACCTTTCCGGATGCGGAATCCAAGCAGGGAGGGGAGAAAATCAGCTCCGAAGCGGTTAATTTTACTGGCTCCTAAATTGATAAGCGGTGGGACGTCAGTCTGAAATGAACTCGCCTTGTTGGAAGGGCTTCTAAGACAGCGGAACTCAATCAGCAGCGGGCCGCGCGGTTCAAGGCTGCAATTCATCCCGCCGAGCCTCTGAAAAATGGGAGGTGACAGTTCATTTTGCCAGTGACAGTCTGTCGGTCTCGCTCGCTGCTCCTCCTGTCGATTGCCTGGCTGAGGTGAAGCGCAGCTCCGAGACACCCTCGTTTGGTATTCCACTCAGCTGGGCAGGGTGGTCCCAGGACCCAAGGTGCGCAAAGCTTACTCTGCTCCCCCACGGCGCGTCTTCTTCCTTCTCTTGACTCCAAAAGGCCCACGCGTGAGGATGGTTCCCACGTCTCGGCCTCACCTTTCCTCCTACCCCCACTTCCGGTGGCCGGGTCTTCCTCTTCTCCCAGGGACCTGTGGACAAAACCATCCGGCCCAGGACTGTGGGTGAGGGGAGATGTGGGCCTGGGTGCGGAGAAGTTCCTGGTACACTGGCAACCAGAGCCAGCCGGCAAGGCACTGCCTTGCGGCCACATCGTGGGTTGTTAAAGAAACCTCTAAATAAGCACAGAGAAGGAGGTGGAGAAGGGGAGGAGACCCCTTGAATGAAGCACTAATTCTGTGCAGTTTTAATTGCCTAGCACCTGCTACTTCTCTAAACCACACACAACATGCATTTGAATTAGAACTCACTTTTCTTAACTTTCCTCATTTTGATAACTGTATCATGAGTTGCTTAAGGGAATATCTTCATTCTTAAGACATACTCCTGATTGATTTAGTGTCTAAAATTTAGTCTCAAGTGGATTTTCTCCTCTCCCCCTTCCCCACTTACTGGGTTTGTGTGGGGGCTGCTATGTTCTCGTGACTTTGCCCCCATGTCCACACTGACCCAGCCTGGGCCAAGGGGAGCCTCCCCTATAGCCCAAGAAGCAATGGAATCCAGGGACTTAAAGGCCAGTTGTATTTAAGGACTAGTTATGTCCTGCCCTTCCATGTTCAATTATTCAACCCTTCCCTGGAAACTTGGTGACAATTAATTTCTTTCTTTTTTTTTTCCCTATGGCTATTTGATTTAGGTTCTTGACTCTCATGAACAAGAGTTGTGATTAAATAGAAGGGGTCCTTAAAGAAGCCAGGTTGTTGGAAATACAACGAGAGAAAGAAAAATCACAGATTAGAGCCAGCAGATGGTCTAGACTCAGAAATGTCTGTGTGAAAGGCAGCATGTGGTTCTTAAACCTTCTTGCCCCAGCCCCTGGGGTCACCAACTCTTTGGACCTGATAGCAAAGGTAGACACTCAAAAATGAGCCAAGAGAACACAAACAAATGGGTTGGCAGAGGCAGAAGGGACATAAATCTGTGAAATAACCCTGAAAAGACTAGGAAGGCATAAGGAAGGAGGGACTGAAAGAATTGCAATTGAGAGATGGGGGCCAACAGTCTGGTGGGTTTAGGACAAATTATTAAAGTAATCTCATCACATAGTACCTGGGAGCATACACTAAAACTTTCATCGGCACCATGAAAAGCCACAGAGGAAGCCCAAATCTGAGCCTAGAATTTAGTAAGGTTGACCAAAGATGGGAAGATTCCAGAGGCAATGATCAGAGCTGCTGGGGAAAAAATTCCAAAGTAAGATTTGCTTGCCTTTAGATCCCTTTTGTTCTCTATCTTTCCTTGGTCTCTCAAGTCCATTTTAATATTCACCCAGACCTGACTTCTCCTGGGTAATGAATACTCAGTATCCCAGACATTTCCTGCTTTCATGTCCTATCAAAATTTACCTGACTCTATCCTGTATCAGCCCCTCAGGACAGCTCCTAATCGGATAAACCCACGTGTACTAAATGTAATAAGGAGTTCGAGTATAGCAACACGTTAGCCCTGCCAGGTAATTCATGTCTTCTTTATTTACTAATTCTTACTACCTGACACTGTCCCTGGCACATACCAGGCATTCAGTTCATGTCTGGGGGAATGAAACTGATGGAGTATGCTTCTTTTACACTTAGACTTTCTGGAGACAATACCTTATTCCAAGTTAAGGCCCCATGACAAGAATATCAAGTGCTGGGACCTACCAGAGTAGGGGAGATGATTGGGGGCACATCTCCGTTCAATGCTCCTCAAACCATACACTGAGGTCAATTGCCCATCTGGCTCTGTGCAGTTTGGACCTATCTGTGGTCACACAAAAAACATGTGTAGAACATTTACATTTTGGGGAACTTCTGTTTTGGGGCTAAACATCTTTGAATACTCAGCTAAGGTGGAAACATTAAACATCAAGTATTTTGTCCATTAAAAAGGGCATCGCATTGTTATTTGAGATACTGATGAGATTATTAACTTAGCATTTGTAGGTCATGTGTTTGGGTCCAATCATGAAAATGGGAATATTTTATAACTACCAGGTTGTATGTTTCTTGAGAACATCCACATTGTACTGACAATGTTTGTGTTTCAGTACTTTGAACACAGGGGCTGGGTTAATGCTGAATACGTGAAAGAAGGACGGGTTGCAGCCTGGCACACCTTATTCTCTTTGTGACTAAAGGAATTCTCTAGGCCTTTTTGCAGTTAAGGTTGATGGAATTTCCAAGCAATAGAAATATTGTGTTGTGTTTCATTTCTTTTTTCCTTTTTTTGTGAAGCTGATGGGTTCATTGAGGGCAAAATGTTAACCCTGACCTCCAACAACATGACTGCTCTGCCTCAGGTATCCTCTCACCTGGAGAATTAACCACTTGGAATGACATGAGTGAAACATAACAGTTTTCTTCCTCCTCAAAATAACAGAAGGCACTCCACTGCATGTCCCAATTCTGGCCGAAAGTTGAAGGGGACACCTGGGAGTTGAACACACCTCTAGAGTTTGCCACATGTAAGGTTGGGGCAAAGGAAGTGAGCTACTTACAAGACATGCAGCGCCACTTGTGTGATCAAACCCTTTACATGGATACTGGAAAGCTGGCAAGTCTGCGCTTTCAGAGATCATGGAATTCTGGAGATTGGAGCTGGAAGGAACCTGCATTTCCTCATTTACAGTTGAGGAAGTAGGCCCTTTAATAAAAAGGGAAGACAATCAACTTGTCCGTCCTAGATGGTTTAGTTACCCAAAGACATGGTGCCACACCAGATATTCTCTTCGCATTCCTATAAACTCCACTATTCTTAGATTTGTGTTTTTGCCTGGATGCCAACCAGTAGATTCACGGTCCTCTCAGTGGCCTCAGAGAAACCATGTATATTGGGAGGGGCAGTTGGTGGAAGACCACAGTCCTGTCACTTAACTACTATGTCTCCAGAATCTTCCCCCATCTTCCCTCCTTTGGCATCAGCTAACACAGGAAGTGGTAATGCTACTATCTGTAGATTCAGCCAAATCACCATTTCCTGATTCTAACAACCACTTTTGAATTCTCCCCCCACTTCCCTTCTGCTGCAGTTTGAAGTTCAAAGCATCCAGGAGGTAAATTAGTGCTCAGCTGAGCAGAGTGGGGGCCACTGCCTTTACGGTTCTGCTTAATTTGCCTCCACTCGGGCATCACTTCTCTAGATAGGCTTGTTTTTTCCCTTTAAGTTGGGGATTTCTAAAGTCCCTTTCAGCTCTCATATTCTGAGCATCTTTGTTGATGTTCTAAAAGGAGAATCTCAGGGACTAACTCACTTTGTGAGCCTGAATCTTTGCCCCCTACAGGAACGCTTTACTGGGAAAGTCAAAGAAATCAGAGAAACAGAGTGAGTAGTAGCTGAAGTCTGCCAGGGTTTCCTGTGACTCGGCAAATGGAATCCAGGACACCAATTCTGGCCAGAACGACTCTTTGCTGAGTGCAGTTCAAAGGGGAGGCTGTGGGTTCCTTCTCTGATTCTGCCACAGTTGTCTCTGAGTCTCCATTTCCTGTCAGTTTAACACAAAACTCTAGTCTCTTACTTTGGGTCAGCTCTGGGTTTGCTTCCAACTTGGATAGAGGTGAGGAAGTCCTGCTGAAGTCTTCCCCTGGGGATGCCCCACTTTCCACTGAGCACTGTGGATCGGGGTTAGCAGTCCTAGGGCCTGGGACTGAGAGTGGAAACTCATGTCCCCAGAGGAGGAACCACTGAGGGTGGCAGAATCCTGACCCTCTCAACCCCCTTCCTTCACCCATTAAGCATTCGGTTACCATCCTCTCTGGGAAACTTCGGAAGCCCTCGGCCTCCCCATCCCCCAGGCCTCTCTTCCCTAAGGGGGAAGATGTTGAAAGTTGGACCTTATATGACTTGCCCAAGGTCACACACACTGTTGGTGGCAGAGCAGAGAAACTCAGCCAAGCTTCTGAGTCCTAGTCTCGCTCTCATTGGATGATGCATGGCTGCTCCTTGTGTGAAGAACAGTAGCACTTCCTGAGGATGCTGGGCTGGGGTGCCAGGTATTGATATGGCTGCCTTTCCAATCCCCAGTGACCTTTTACATCCTGCAGTGTGCAGGAAGCAGCTCTGAGGCAGCGCTCACATGCAGGGCTGCCCTGGTGAAGATAACAGGTTGTCTGTCAATGTTAGAAGCCCACGTATGGCCCAGACCACAGAGCTTCCACCAGAGGAGAAATTAAACCTGTCTCACATACCAATCCCAGTGCTCTGATTACATTTACAGAGGTCACGACCTGCATTCTGTCACCATGGAAACCTCTCATGCTGCCAGAGTGTTGTCTCTGTGTGTGTGGTTGATATTTAAAGGCAAAGTAGCAGGCCCCATTGCTGAACTATCAGCTGCTGGGGCAATGGCTCTCTTCCACCAGCCTGCATCCTTGTGCTTCATCCTGGAGATAAGAGGGGAAGAGATGGAGAAAAGGCCCACCTATCTCTAAGAGGCAGGTTGTTTTAGTCGAGCCAGTTTTGCAGGGAGGAGATGCTGCAATAGCAGAAGAGGGGGAACCAAAAAGCACCCCAACTTTGTCAGAATTCAAGCATCATCTCCCAGCTGCACACGCCCTAGTGTTGAGTGGAACTCCTCTCTCTCCTCTACCTTTTCCAACTCATGAATACACTTCACACACTTCAGAGAAGCCAGATGGAGCTGGGAAGCCCCCTCCACTTGGGTGCCCTTGGTGGTTTCGATTTTGCACATCTGGTAGCTGTGTGAATTGTGCTGATAACAATGCAGTTTATGAAGGATCCCTGCTTCTTCCAAAGACCCCACAGCACTGTCCTGGAAAAAGCTACCAGGGGAGTGACTTATCAGGAATCCCAGGTGTTAGAAGAGGTAAATAACACCTGATTCAATAGAGTAAGAAAAGAACACAAGTGCTGACTCGGCTTGTGACCATCAATTTTTTCTTTAGTCTCAAGACAATTATTTCCACACCATTGAATGGAGTGAAGATAACACAGGCACCTTAATAGGCTGGGAGCAGAGGCTGTTTAGAGGAGATTTTAAGCACTGTGAGCATAAAATGAACATGAATATTCTGCAATATGCATCTTACCACTTGTCATTAAGTGGATGGCCTCAATGATGTGATGCAACAGGCTTTGATTGGAATATTGAGCTCTGGAAAGGGAAATTCTGCATCAATAGTCTCACCATGCAGAATATCACACACCACTCAATAAGACATGTCATTGTGTTATAGTGCATATGATAAAAAGTACAGCAGCAGATAATAATGGCTTAACTCTCCACCAGGCACGTTTCATTAGGAATGTACGGCTGCTTCCTAAAGATTCCCAATGTCCTTGAGGGTGGAACATGTTATATCCTGAAATTACAGCTCTGGAAATTCAATGAATCTGTCTGCATAGTTTCTAATCCTCCAAACTATGGGGACCTCTATACGTTTTCTTTATGTTTTTCTTCCTCTTTTCCGTTTCTTTACTTTTTCATCCAGCTTCTCATTCACTTTTCCCTTTTTCTTTTTTCTTTCTCACTGGCCTTATCCCTAAGACGCCTCTCATAAGCCTCACCCCCTCCTTTCTGTAGCGCTTAGCCTTGCTGGCAGCTGTCCAGGCCAAAGAGGGACTGACTCCTGGGATATGATCTGCCTTCTGATTGGTTCTTTCTGGGGTGTGTATTTATAGTGGAAACTTGGTTTCTGCCACAATGAGTGAAAAGAGGAGTTAATATCTCATGCCTTCCAGATGAGTGTTTTTCCCTTGTGGTTTGAACACTGCAAGTATTCCAGAATAGATAGGGCAGGGAGGAAATCTTTGGAGGTGTGCAGGGAGACTCTGCAGGCTGATCATCCCCATTTGTTAGAGCCTGGTGCCCAGGAAGCCAAAGTCAATCTTTCCATCTCCTTAAAGGCAAGTTAGCTTCATAAAGAAGTACAGCACAGGTCCTTGGAGACCAATGACACCCATGTCTTTGCCAGTCACTCCTCAAATATATCTTTAGACAGCAAAGAGGATCAAGTGAGAGATTATGGATGATTCAGAACATATAGTTACTGAGCGCTCCAGGGTGCTGGTTGTCTCAGGGAATGCAGAGATCATAGTAATAGCTAACATTTATGAAGCATCTGTCATGTTGCAGGCATTTATAAACATGATATATATTAGCTTTTTAAATCCTTGAAAATACTGTTAGTATCAACATTCACAGGCGAGGAAATTGAGTCACAGAAAGGATGAGTAGCTTGCCCACAGTCCCTGCAGGCTAGCGGCAGATTTGAGCACGAGACTGTCTGAATTTAGGGACACTACATGGTATCTCACTTCTTTGATGGGGCCAGTATTGTTCTTAGGGATGTATACTCTGGAACTTGGGTGAAGGGTGACATGGGACAGTGGGGAGATTGGATGCCAGGGACTGGATTGAGAGCCATTTCAATATCACTTCTCAACAAGATAATGAGAACCCAGGATAATCAGGACTTCAAAGGCTACTGTGAGGAGGTAAGACTGGCGGACTTGGTGAGTGTTTAGAATGGGGACAAGGAAGGGCCTGAGATGAGTCCTGCCTTTTAAGTTTGGATTACTGGAGAACAGCAATTCCTTTGTAACTGTGACAATTCATTGAGCAAGGACTATATAGCTCTATACACATCCCATTTTTTTAAATATTTTTATTGTTATTTATGTCTTTTACATTTTGTATTCCCTTTGGGTAACCCACCACCCCATCTTACTTAAGCCTGGTAATTATCCTGTAAGGGAGGGAGCATGATCTCTAATTTACATGTTTGGGAAACTGAGGCTTATTGAGTTTTGTCCAGAATCTCAGAGCCAGTAGGTAACTGGACCAGAATTACCACCCAGGTGTTTTTGACTCATAAGCTCATCCCCTTTTCACTAAATGTTGTTGCCATTACAAGGATTAAGAGGAGAGGAAATAACAAATTAGTGGAACTGCCCAGAAATCCAGGTGGAAATGTGGGGTAGAGGTATACATTAGAAAAGTAATCTTCATGGAGAAATAAGAAGGGGAAAGTTGAATGGTGGGAGAATAAAGCCGTTAGGGACTCATCCAGGAGACAAAAGAGAGGGAGAGAGAGGATAAAGGCAAGTATAAAACTCTGGTGAATACCCATGACTAGAAAGTGAAACAAAAAGAGACCAAAGAAGCTCCGGGGTGGGGGTGGGGCGGGGAGAGGGGAGCAGAAAAATAATAGTTGAGGATGGGAAGACCGGGAACGGGCAGTGCCAAGGAAGCTGGGTGCTTGAAGCCAGAGTAGGTGGCCAGTGCCTCTCATGCTGCAGAGACAGGGTAGAAAAGGCTGAAAGGAATTAGAAGGAAAAGGGGCATTGATGCCCTTGAGAGAGTCACTACAATGGTGCAAAGGTGGGCAGGAGAAAGGAGGTGACATGTGATGGGGAAAGCTGGCGAGGGTAAAGAAGCAGAAGCTCTTAAGGGTTGAAGGAGGGTTTTGTTCATTTTTTTGCTTTTGAAAATGTTAGTGTAAGAATGTCAGCAGACAGAGGGAAAGACTGAAGATGGAAAGGATGTGAGATTGAAGAACTAAAAGGCAATGGGATAGGGTGGCATCAAGCGTTCTAGTGGAAGAATGAGAGGAGGGACAATTCAGCCTTTAGAAGACAAGAAACAGCAAAGCCCAAAAGGCGCCGTGGTAGGCCTCACCGCGCTGTCCCTGTGTGAAGAGAGCCGTGGCTTTTTTTTTTTTTTTTATACATACAAGCTGGGGTACAGGCCAGAGGCATGGATTGGTGAGAGGCTTCACCAGAGACAGAGTGGGGAGCAGAACAGGCAGATCAGAAATACACTGCTGAGGGGAGCAGCGGGCAAGGCAGGAGAGGTCTGCCGCACCATGTGGGATTCTCCCCGGCCGGGCGTCGAACTCGTGTCGCCGCTGCTGACAGCTCCACAGCACAGCGCTTAACTGCTGCGCCACCGGGGAGGAGCCGTGGCTTATGCTGGCAGAAAACACCGCCCAAACCGAAGCCCAGGCACACCTCAGTGGTGTCGCTGACTCTAGGTAGTGCTTCTGCCGGCATTTGTGAGTATTGATGATTCTGGTCAGATTACAGCACTTCCTTTTACTGTGAAAATTCCTCCAAAGCATGTGTGCCATGCAGGCCAGAGTTTTCTATCAAATTCTAAGTACCGCCCATTCTCTCATCTTGAATTCCCCTGCCCCAACCTTGAATTCTAACATTTATAGTAAAGGGAGGGACAAGAAGCATTAAAGAAAGAAAGGAGCCTAGGGAGCTTAAACTTTTACCTTTTGAAATAACAGATGGAACCAAAGGAAGCCAGTTAAGTCGGACAAAATTGCTATCCCTCTATTATTCATCTTTAATCTCAGTAATCACCTTTAAAAGAAATGGCTACTCCTTCCCTATAGTTTTTCCAAGTTATCATGTCTGTAAATATCTAACCTATAAAATTGGCCTTGGTCACCTGCCTCCCTGACAGACGAACTCTGTGGACTGCCTGCGTAGCTCACTCCAGGAGGGGACAGCCTCATCTGGCTACAGCTGACACGTTCTGCCCGCCCTCCCTTCGGATTCCCAAGAGAACCAATCAAAGATAGAGAATGTCAGAGTCAGCAACCTCCTTGGTCTTTAGGGCCTCTGTTGGGCTCAGCCGTGTCCATGGGGGATGTCTAACGTGGTCCAAGGGACAGGCAAAGGGGATTTAAAAATAAAAAAGAGCGATTGGGAAATATAGGGGGCAAATAATAAAGGGAGTGATAGAAAGATAAGACAAAGAACAAAGAAAGAAATGTTGCTACTTATTTAGATGGGGCGTGGGGATGAGGGACAACAACAACTGCTTCGCAGTCACTGTATCATCACTGGGCTGTAATTATCCATCTAGGCGTTCAATTCCACAAGCACGTTGGACCAGTGCTGGAGAGCCAGATGCTAATGCTAGCACAGTCTCCCAGCTAGGCCCTGGCAGAGCCCTGTCTGTTCCTTGTCTTGAATTTGATTACCTTGAAGATACTTTTGTGTTTTAATGGTTCTTCATTCCATTCCAAGCCTGTACCTCATTGAAAATCTGATATGATAACAAGAACCTGCTGATTTTGCTGTGTATTAGTTCAGAGGATCTAGTAGTGTCAGGGAGGAGGGAGCTCATCAGGAATACATTTGTGTGAGTATGTGTATAACAGGACCCACCTAAGTCCAAGGGTTAGCCAATTAGTAAAGACAAGGTTTCTGGCAAGCTGTGGAAAGCCCTTTTTTTACGGTCGCTGAAGTGATGAGCCCAGGAGAGCTCGTGTCCATCTCCTCCGCCTCGGGGTAGCACGAGGCCGGCTTTCCTGGGCCTGGCAGAGTACACAGAGCCTGGCTCCTGGCACTCGCCGGATGCATCATCGCGCCTTGCACAGTCCTTAATGAAGTGTGCAGCTCTTGTCCTCATTAGGCCTCAGCATCGTCAATATAAGAGTCAATAAACCCAGTTGATGGGGTTGGGACTGTGGGGCTGAGAGGCAGCGGTCACACATCCACGGGGCAGACGTCAGCTCCACCTCATCGTGACCCAGCATTCAGGGATCAATAACCAACTAGGACTAAAGCCCAAGAGCCCGCCCCTGCAGCCTCCTCCCCAGACCCGTTTCACCCACGGTGGAGCAGTGCCAGCCGGCTCCTGCTTCGCTCGCAGTTGTTCCCACCCCATGCCACTCTGGGTGCCAGATGCTTTGTTTCTTCCAGATTAAACACTCTGGACACCCCATGGATGCATATTTAGTGAGCGCCCACCTGGCATGAGAACACGTAGACCGCATCGCCAGGCTGCCTGGAGGCTGGCCTGGGCCCTGTTTTCTGTGTCTTCTGTCTGCTCACAGTGTGTGAGGGGCCCCCATGGGCCAGGCAGTATGTTTTCTGCATGTTGTGTTGCAGACTCATTCCTGGCTGCTCTGCATCTCTTTAGATACCCTTATCTTATCTAATTACAAGGAATTTCAGATTAATTTCGTGGCCTCTGCTCCAAAGGACTTCTTATCTGCAAGGGCCTTGTATTTTTAACCTTGTCATTCTTTTGTTGTTTGCCTTTAAGGGGCAGGCAGCTAAGAAGAGGGATGCTAAGATCTTGCTGGAATTGGCGCTGGGGGGAGGGGAAGTAGAGAGAGGGCGACAGACCTGGGATTTGTGTATTCCGCTCCATCTCCCTGCCTGTGTGTGGAGACAGCTGGCTGCTCACTTCCATGACAGCCACATGGTATCCAGCCACACAGAACAGGACTAGGGCAGGGACTCGTCTGCTGCCAACCTCTCCAGATCCCTTTGATATTTCCGACAGAGCAGTAAAGGACTCTTGACTATCACGTCTTGCCTTGCCTCTCTCCACCTCCTCTAAGACTCCTTGGTGTGGTTTCCATGGCTACCCCCAATCAGATTTGGCTTCCTGCGAAATTGGATTTCAAAGGAGGACAAGGCTTCAAAGGAATTTGTCCATTTAACAGAATGTCATTAGGAGTGAGGCTGACTGTTGAACCAGGGTCCTCAGATGATTAAGGAGGGGCCTCGCTCATGTGTGGGGGCAGGTTTCTGTCTGCAGTGAGGAGCCTTGATGCAACATGACAATGCCGAATTGGAATCTGCCAGTCACCCACTGCACACTACCCAACTCTGCACTCCTCTAAGACCCAGGCGGATGTAGAATATGTACCCGGGAGCTGCTGCTGCTCCCTTGCTGTACGGAAAGTATGACAGGCAGTGAGAGCTGAGAGGATGTGCGATTACCTGGGCTTATGGCTCTTCATCAAACAACTCATTAGCTTGTAGCCTACATTAGCATTTGACAAATACCCTTGAGAAAGAGGGGGAGGGTGTCAAGTTTCCTTTCAAGGAGGAGCGGGAAGCAAGGCAAGGTGCTGAGGTTACCTATAGGAGGGACTTTGTTTCCCTTGCTGTTTTTAGGACAATTTTAGCTTACAGCAGAATTGCAACGACAATGAAGAAATTCCCACCTTGCTCTGGAACACAAGCCATTAGTACTCGAAAAAACAATTCTGTAGCAGCAACAGTATTATAAAATGAGCAAAGAGTGCGGAAAAAATGCCCCAGCCTGGTAGCTGGTACTTGCTCTGGGGCCTGAAGGAGTATTGCCTTTCCCAGGGTAAGAAGGAGGAACAGGAGTCAGATTCCCCAGGCACTTCTGCCAGCCGCTGCCCCTCACCTCCATCCAGTTTCTTGTTACTTTGGGGTACATCATATTGATGTAGATTTTGAGAGTCAATGGAGAGCAGGGTTCTTGGGTTCACTCTGGGAAAGGTTTCACCAGAGCTCCCCTTTAAGCGGCATGAGGGGAGTTTCTCTAAGGCACAGAGTCGTCAAATATATTTGAAGAACAAGTTTATTGAAGAAGGAGACAGAAGAACAGAGAGCACTCATATAGGCACGAGTGGGCAGGAAGAGCTGCCTTGAAAGGGACAGGTTTGCTAAGAGAGGCCTGCATGGTTGCAGGCGGGCAGCCTTGAGGAGAGCTGCCCTGCTGAGGGAGGTCAGTGAAGAGAAATCCCAGCATGATCACGGGCAGGCAGGAAGGCCGCTGCCCTGCAGAGAGACAGAGAGTTGGTGAAAAGAAGCACCTGGATAGTCACAGGTAGGCAGACAGGAGAGATGCTGCTGCCCCATCCAATGCAGAGATGGCACTTATATAGTTTTCTCTTAGGGAGGGGCTCACACCTTCCAGGAGTGGCTTGTTTGTTGTTAATCAGGATTAGAAAGGGGCCAGAGATTGTCTTGACACTCCTTACACACCCTGTAGCCTCTTATACCTACTTGACGTGATTATGTTGATCCCTCTACTCACACCTCCTATGTGGGTCTAATCTTGTGAACCTGCCTCCTCCATCAATATGACCTGAAACCAAGATACCATTCCTCTTCAGATCATATGGACCTGTAGAGAGGGCTCAAAGCCACTGAACCCCTGAGAGGATGAGGCCTACACAGCCTGGAGGCCGACACTGCTACCACCAGTCCTTCTGGGCTGTCCCCATAGACATGGTTCATTATTTCCCCTGAGGTTGCTGGAAAAGCCACTTCACCCCCTGCCCTGTGCCCTCTCTCTCACCACTCCAAACCCTCCTATAGTCCTACAGTCTGTAGGCAGTTTGAGCAGAGACCCTCCATTTTTCATAAAGAAGGAAAATACATAGAGGTGAAATGAGAGGAACTAGATCACATACTGCACTTGGCTCAGGGTAGGCCACTCCCCATTCACAATCTGTCAATGGCTCCCCCAGGTGCTCTCAACTGAGTTCAAAATCCTCATTCTGACTTTCAAGTTCATTACAATAGAGCTTCAAATTTTCTGGACAACTAGAATTTCCCTACACCACCTAGTCAAAGAGGGTGATTAGCTGCTCCTCAAACACAAGGCTTTTCCATCTTTGTTTACTCTGGCCCTTCTACCTGGAAAGTGCTCTGCCCCTTCCAAGTCTGGTGTGTTTAGGTCCATCTTCAATGTCACATGCACCACTAAACACACACACACACACACACCACACTTCTTCCCTTTTCTTATATCCATCTCCTTCCTTTGATTGCCCAAGGCGCTTTGTACCATTATTATAGCACTTGGTTTACCATACTTTTAAAAAAGACAAACCCTTTATTTGGAGATAATTGTAGTCATGGAAGTTATGAAAAATAACAGTGATCCTCTCTACCCCTTGCCCGGACTCCCTCACCAGTAACATCTTGCAATATTAAGGTGCCATGCATGCACTTGGAATGAGTGGGAGGGAACACTTTCCTGGGATCTCATCTTCACTTTCCTGCCTTTGTTCACCTCTCCCTCCCCTGTCTCCCCTTCCTTTCCTCTCATCCCCGCAGCCTTAGGGAAGAAGGGGCATCTAGGCCTCCTGTGTCCATTGCAGCCCTGCCTCTGATTCTCCCAAATGTTGGAGGCTCTATGTTATTTATTGGGACTCAGGGTCATTCCCTGTAAACATAGTGGTTTGCCTGAGAGAAAGAACGTTTTCTGGGCATGGAGATGCTAAACTTGGCGGGGACTCATCTCTTCCTGGGCTTCTGCCTTCTCCCTATTTCGGGCTCTCTCAGTGGTCCCTTGAGGCCAACTGTCCGGTGCTGGGGAAGGGATCCTCCAGGGGACGCGGTTCTCGGAGGCAGGCCAGGTGTGTCTGCTCTGGATGGGGGTCCTGCGCAGGCGGTGTCCTTGCCCCCCGGCCTTTCCAGCTCCCGGCCCGGGCGGGAGTGCCGCGCGCGCGCGCCCGCGCCCAGGGGTCGCCGCCCGCCCCCCGCCCGGCCCGTGCGCCACTTCCTGAGCGCGCCCCGGGGCCCGGCCCCGCCCTGCGGCGCGGCCCCGCGGCGGCGGCGGTGTCTGAGGTACAGGTGCCTTCCCGCCAGCCGCCGCCTCGGGCCTTCACGGCCTTCTCCCGCCTCACCCTCGACCTCCCCACCGCCCCGCAAATGCAGGCCGTCGCCCTCCCCGAGGAGATCCGTTGGCTCCTAGAAGGTAACGCCCGGGCCCAGCCCCAGGCTCCCCCGACCCCTCAGGGCGTCCCTCCGGGGCTGAGCTGGCGCGGGAAGGGAACGCTGCAGGGGTGCCCAAGGCCAGGCTTTTTTTTTTTTTTTCAGTTTCATCACTCAGCACCTTCTAGCCATCGAGGTTTCTGGAACCCTCCATCCTGCCCAACCAGGTGTTCATCCTTCCACCTCACGGTCCCTTTCACGCCCAGCGGTTTCACATTTTCTCTTTCTCCGGGGGCCTCTGCAGCCCTCCACTGAGTGCCCCCGATTCTAAACAGCTCCAGGCCAGGTTCAATGGTCCCTGATGCCAACAGGCTGGTCTTCCCCGTCCCTTTCGCCTCAGATTTCCTCCTGGGTCTGTAAGTTTCCCCCTTCTCCTTTCCCAGCCTTGACTTGGTCACCTCTCTCAGAAGACCCTCACCTTCCTGCTTAGAGCCCCCTGCCACTCTCCAGGGCGCTATGGGGTGGCTCCTGGGAGCACGTCGGCCAGGTGTGGCCATTGAACATTAGTGTTTGCCGGCACCCAAGGCCGGGTCTCCTTTACCAGCCTGCAGGCCTCTGGGTGTTTGGTCATCCACTTTCTTCCTTTTCTAGAAATGTCCCATTGTGGTGTGTTCCCCTGCAGTGTAAGCCATCCTTCCAGGAGTTAAGGCCACTTAGTAACACTCAGCACATGCTTCCAATGCTGGAAAGAGGCTTCTTGCTAATGGCCCTATCATCTCCCTTTACTTTTTCTGGTAAAAGTAACCTGCTTTCCTGTACCAGACCTTCCTGGAAAGACAGAGCCTGGAATCTGTGATTGCTTAAGGGTCTCGGGAGAAACTGCTCAAAATTAAGCCTTTTGGCATCCAAGTGACATTTTTGACACATATTTAACAGATGGCCCACTTTGGGCAGGTCATACTTTTGGCAAGCAGGACTTTTTTCAGTTTCTCTCAATTTAATTGGTTTTATTTCTGCGTTACCTTGTTGTCTTGGTATAAATGCCTCCTAATCAAAAAGTTGGTTGGGCCTCTTGGGCTCTGTTTGTGGAACTGTTTCCATTCTGGATTGCTTCTATGTTAAAGCTGTCAACTAGGTATTTCTTTTGAGATGAAGTTTCCAAAATCTATTTTACTTATGGCCTCAGTAAATCTATACTTTCAGAGTAGAGAAGTATTTGCAGCGTAAAAGAGCATCATCTGGGTGTCCCCAGTGAAGCAGCTCTTTCCCTCTGTTGTTCTTTCCCTCTGTTGTTGGTTAAATATTCAGTAAGAGGGTGTGTCTGGTTTCCAGGACCGAAGAAACTGGCCCAAAGTTTAGTTCTGCCCTTGCATTTAAAGATACAAGCTTATTCTTTTCCTTGGTATCTGTCATTTGATGAGAGGAAACCTAATTTACAAGCTTGTTAAACTATACTTCCGTTTTGTGAGTAGCCTTGGTAGGAAATCCCTTTTTATTTTCAGAGGCTTGCAGTGAAATCCATTTCTTCAGTTCTTTATTGTTCAAAACTGACACTTTGGTAAACAACTCATTTCTGCACCTGCCACCTCCCTTTAGCTTAGATTATTTTCTTGTTAGCTGACTGTTTTTAATTGAAGTCTTCAGATCTCCTTCTAAAGCAAAACCTTTGTTTGTTGACAAGTAGAGCAGAGTATGAATGGAGATTAATTGCATGTCACATACTTCTGTATCAAACTTGCTGTGTCTTAACAATCTCTGTTGGTGCTCCGGTGTTTAAAATATAGGGAGGACTCTGAGATTAAATTTTAAAGTGCTTTGTTGGCTAATATATTTCTTTAAAGCCTTTTTTTTTTAAAGTTTGCAGTTAGTGTCTGAATCTGAAGTAAAGTGGAATTCAATCATTTATTCTATTGAAAAATGTTTGACGAATTTGTTTTGAAAAGTTTGTGTAATCATAACAACGTATCAGTCATAGGTTTTGTATTTTATGGAACAGTCTCTGGCATAGACCTGCCGAATTATTCATTGTACTACAAATAATTTGTGGATGTTAGAAACCCATAATGACTATCAATTTATTTTCTGTTGCTGTTTACTTGTCTCCCCCCACACAAGCTTTTTCAGGTTAACTTGACAATTAGAAAATATGAAGGTCTTGCTCCCTATATTGTTACTCAGTGGAGGGAGTCGCAGGGCGAGAGCTGCCACTTTAGTACTGCCACATGGTCGTGGGGGTGGAGTTTCCACAGTGAATTACTACTTTCATAAACCAAGGCAAAAGCATTTGCACAGTGATTTAACACTGGCCATCCCAGCCATAACTTAAGCATTTATTTATTTATGACTACATGAGCATAAGTGACAGGGGCATTTTTTGACATAATATGTGTGCTTTTTAAAAATAAAATATGCAAGGCATTGTGCAAGGTTTATGCCAAAGTTTTGCATAAGAATGAAGGGAACAGAAATACTGAAGGTCTAAAATTAATTTTGTTCAAGGATAAAATTTTAAGCATTTGAAAATGTTTCATGTGACCCAAAACTCTACTTCTAGGAATCTGTTGCTGAAATTAAAGTATACGAAGTATATGTACAATGATTCATTCTAAATGTCCATGAGTTGGGAAGGGTGGGGTGATGGTATGAAAGAATTATCTATCTTAGGGAATATTTTACAGCCATTAAAAAGGATATGATGGCTCTATATAGATTGGCTTGGAAAGTGTACATGACATTTTTAAGACTAAAAAGCAAAGTGCACAATAGATTATTGTTTGTTTGAAACCAAACCCTCCACCCCCATATGTTATATATATTTGTGTAAGCCTTGAATGAAGTAAGAAAGTATATATATATACCAAGCAGTTAACATTAATTTCCTTGGGAGGGGAATAAGAAGGTAGAAGAGGAGATTATTAACTTTATTTCATACATCGTGTTTGAACTGAGACAGTGACCATGTATTACAAATAGAATCCTGGAGAGGTCAGAGTGCTAAAGGACCATGAGCCAGGGTTGTAAATTTTTTCTCTTTTTAGCTTTGGGAGTGTATTGGAAGGTCGGAAGTTTTTTCAAATGCTTTATTTGATTTTTGGCAGATGTTAAAGCAGTGAGAGGTTCTAGTGTAACTCAGGAAACAGCTTCCTCAGATAGACTCTGTCAAGCTCTCTTATAGAAATAGTAACTAGTCTATATCAGCAAATAAGTACATTATAGATAAGTCAAATGAAAGGCATCTCCTGCCTTACTGAAAGAGGAGGAAATATTCAGGCTGTTTTCAAGTAATTAGGCTTCAGTAGAAGTTATCTTTTTGTTTTCATTTTATGATAACCATACTGAAAACAAAAACAGTGGCTAGCGGTTGGTTTGCATAATCTTTGTTCCACAGATATAAATGCAATCAGTTTCCTCCTTGTCTTTCTAGCCTTGCTTTTGAAGTCAGAAGGGTAAGAGGCAAGTATAAGGAGATAGAATAAGTACTGTTCAGTTGACAATGAATCCTGAATGGTAGAATGGAACCAACTGATTTTACCCTAATGGTAGACTCTACTTGGTACCTACTTGGTACCTAACTCCAGATCCCTGCTTGGGATATGGATTAAAGCCAAAACAACATCCACAACCCCGATGCATCTTAGAGCAATTTTGCACTAACACAGATTCTGATATACTTATGGTTACTTATTTTTAAACTTCCTTAGAAAGAAGCAATCATTAATCATTTTCTTCCAGATTATTCTCCAGATTTCTATTGGTCAGTGCAGACAACCATGAAATCCTTTTCAATATAGTAAAACTCACAACTCTGGAACTTGCAAGAGTTGCTCCGGATAGCTGAGGATGTTCTCTTGAATCACTCTTTTTATTATGAATGTTTGTGATCAATTTTTTTTTTCTAAAACGCATTAGGGACTTTTCTTATTTCCCGAAGCAACCAGTCTGTGTTCAAAGGAATTCCCTTTTATACCCAGAGTTGTTATAGCCATTATCTATTATCATCCTTTATGGGGATATATTGAATAGCTTAAGTATATTTGCCATAATTACCCTGGAATGTTTTATGACTGCCTTTGTCTTCTTTATATTTTTATTTCTATCACTTTTTCTCTACTGTTAGGCCAGGCCTATCACTCTTCACTGCTCTCAGACTATCTGTAACCCCAGTGCTACTGGGACATCAGATAATCAAGGTTGGAATTAAGATGTGTGTAAACGAAGGTATAAAGGACTCTCTTGAGGAACACAATACCTAACCCTTTAGGTGTGGACTTGGTGGCATGTATTTTAGCTGCTCGGTTCCCCCTCCCCCCTTTTCTTTTTGGTACTGGATATTTTCCAGGCCGGTAAGGTCACCAGCCAGTTAGATTCTGAAAAGTGAGATTTGACTATACTATCTCTTGTTTATGTTAAATTTATCTCATTATAAAGTGAAGATGCTCATTGTAGCAAATTTAGAAAACATAATGATAGACAGCTGTCCAGAGTTGATGGCTATTAAATTTCTATGTATTTCTTTCAATTCTTATTATATGTACATACTTTAAAAGTTGGGACATATTGTGAATATAATTTTGTATGATGATTTTTCCACTTACAGTTTTTCATTTTGTATATGGTCTCCTGAGCATTTTTTTAGATCATTAAATGTTGGGATTTTTTTATTTTCTTTCAAGTGATTTTAAAATTATATATCCTGGTAGTTTTACCCTTTGGTTTAAAAAAATGAATCATGTCCTTCTGATTAGCCGCTTTAAGAATGAAACAGTATCTTCTTGTTCTTGTGAAATGTGAAATTGTTAATATAATCTGAGATTTTAGACTCAGTATTTTTTTTAAAGATTTATTTATTTATGCATACAAGCTGGGGTATAGGCCAGAGGTGTGGAGGGATGAGAGGATTCACCAGAGACAGAGTGGGGAGCAGAACAAGTGGATTGACTGAAATACACTGCTGAGGGGAGCAGTGGGCGATACAGGAGAGGTCTGCTGCACCATGTGGGAAGCGTCCGGCCGGGGATCGAATTCATGCTGCAGTGGCTGCAGATAGCTTCATAGTGCTGAGACTTAACCCCTTGCACCACCAGGGAGGCCCTGTTTTTATTATATATATTACAATAATTGTTTTTTGATATTTGTATATTTTAAAATCATAGTTATAACATTTTTTTTCCAAATATAAAATATTTTTGTTCATTGCTTACTTTTTGTACCGTGAATTTTTTCATCTTTGAATTTTTTTTATCTTTTCAGTGTTCACTGTGCTAATATAGTAGCCATTAACAGAAATTAAATGAAACACATTCAGTTCAATTGTATACGTTTCTTTTGAGCTGCTTAAAAGCCACAGTGGTTACTGTACTGGACAGTGCTCACAGGTCTAGTAGATGATGAGCAAGAATCTAACACTGACTTAATTTCTCGGAAAGTATTCTTTAAAACTTTACTGAGCCCCTGCAGATCCGAGAATGTGTCTGTCTATAAACCTAGCTATGGGAATGCTTCTAGGGCCACACACTTCTTCTTCCTCCCAACTTTACCTCTAGAAGTTGTCCCAGTATCTTCCGGTCTTCAGTTTGTGAAGAAGTCTGATGTCAACCTGATGTATTTCTGTTATAACCCAACCCTCCCACCTCCGGCCTGGATGTATGTAGGATATTTTTCTTCACTCTCAAGAACATCACTAAATAGTATTGAAGTCTTTGGCTTTTTAATAATTTTGCCTGCTTTGTAGTGAACCCTTTTGATCTATAGTCTCAGATCTTTCTTTAACATATGTACTTTTTTGTTATCATTGTTTCTGCTCCATCTGCTTTATTCTGTCATACTGGGGTTTATATTATATGTCATTTGGACCCCTTATCTGCTTTCTACTTCATCTCTGTTATTATCTCATCTGTTCATTGTGGTTTTAAATTCAGCATTTATTTATTTATTTATTTAAAGAAAATTTCCATGTGTTTTTTTCCTCCTTCCTCGTTGTTTCATATTTGTTACATCTGTAAAACTCTGGTGTATATAGATAAAATGACTTTTTAGATATTGTTGAGAATGTCGTTAGACATTTTCTAAGTATTCCTGGTCTTTATTAATAAATCTGTTTCAGACAGAGGCATTTGCTCTAGCTCTAAGATGACTTTTTTTTTAATTGGTTCAAATCTAGACTTTGCCACTTTCTTACTGTCTGTTTCATTTTTGCCCTAAGTTTCTACATCTGTAAGTGGGGATAATAATAGTACCTATCCCATAGAATGCATATGATATAAATAAAGGAACTACTGTGTGAAAAGAATTTAGAACGGTATCTGGAATATATTAAACACCATATAAATGTTTGGTTAAAAAAATTTTTTTTAAAGATTTATTTATTTATACATACAAGCTGGGGCACAGACCAGAGGCGTGGAGCAGCGAGAGGGTTCACCAGAGACAGAGTGGGGAGCAGAACAGGCAGATCAGAAATACACTGCTGAGGGGAGCAGCGGGCGAGGCAGGAGAGGTCTGCCGCACCATGTGGGATTCTCCCCTGCTGGGCTTCGAACTTGCATCATGAGCTGCTGACAGCTCCACAGTGCAGAGCTCAACTGCTGTGCCACCAGGGAGGCCCTGGTTAATAACATTTTAAAAATTTGTTTTCTTTCAAGTACTATTGATTCTTTTTTTGCAGCAGCCTCTACACAGGAAAACTCCCACACACAGCCTTTCACTTACGTTGATGGTTCATCCTTTCTTCTCTAAATTAGAGGTGGTTTGTAGTGTTTCTTTCAGGGTCTTCTCCATTTCCTTCCTTCTCTAGACCAGAGTTCAGTGATCACTTTTTTGAAAAACTTTATGGAAGAAAGAGAGAGGAAGTTAGTTTTACTGCTAACTTAGGAAAGATATGTATTCCTCACCTTGATTATAGAGAACTATGTGTAATATGAGATTTAAAAAAATTTTTTAAAAAAGATTTATTTATTTATGCATACAAGCTGGGGTACAGGCTAGAGGCGTGGGGCGGCGAGAGGGTTCACCAGAGACAGAGTGGGGAGCAGCACAGGCAAATCTATGGAAATACACTGCTGAGGGGAGCAGTGGGTGAGGCAGGAGAGGTCTGCCGCATCATGTGGGAATCTCTCCGGCCTGGCATCGAACTCACGTCGCCGCTGACGACAGCTCCACAGCGCAGGCTTAACCGCTGCACCTCCAGGGAGGCCCTAATATGAGATTTAAAAAAAACAATTCTCAATTAAAAAATGGCGATTTATTCATTGCCATTCTCCCTTTTTGTTTGCTGATTTTTAAAAATTTGTTTTTTATTTATATCCTTTACATTGTTTTGTGTTACCCGTAGTTTGCTCATTTTTTAATTGGTAGAAAATTTTGAGCTTCGTTGTGGGTGTAGCCTAGATGTTAGGTACCCTGCCCATGCCTTTTGAACTCCAGGCAAAATCTACTTCCCATGGAAACCCAGACTCCTCAAGAGCTAGGTGATTCCCAAGGAGCAAGCATTTTCCATGTCACCTTTCCTTCCAGGCTTCTCTGCTTCTGCACATGTGCTCTGTCCTGATCACGTAGCCCTAGACCAGTGGTTCCCAACTGCAGAGAATTTTATTATTCAGGGGACTTTTGGCAACAGATAGAGGCCTTTTTTTGACGTTACAGCTGGCCAGGATGCTGTTGGCATCCAGTGGGTGAAGGTCAGGGATACTGATAAACTCCCTGCAAGGCATAGAATAGCTTCCTACAACAAAGAATTATCCAGCCCATCATGTCACTGGCCTAGGGATAGCCTTGTCCGCAATTTCCACATAAGCCTACCCATATGAAGCCTCTCTGGGAGTGCAAACATCACTGGAGATTCAGGAGGTACAGGAGAGAGAAGAGGGGGTGATATTGTAGTAATGCAAATGATTTTAACAAGTATGTTAGGCACATCTATTGCTAGATTTTTTTTTTTTTTTTTGCCATCCCAGTTACCAGAGAGTCCACTATGGCCCTTTACTTAATGTAGTTCCCAGGCTTGTGCTTTCTCATTGGCATTTTCCCCTTTATCCTACCTGGAGCAAACAAAAAATATTTTTTTCCTTGCCTAAATTGAAAAGGCATTTTAGCGGTTTAGTTGTTTATATTCCCACCAACACCCACACATAGAAAAACAAGTTATTTTCCATACAGTGTCAGTCCTCTCCCTAAGAGAAAGGCCAGGGCCAGCTATTAAGATAATAACATCTAACCTCATCACATATGTGTAATACTTAAACAACTTTTAATCATTTTAAATGTGGGGAAAATAAGGTAAGTTTCAAGTTTTGCCATCATTTGAGAACCTTAGCATATTGACATAACTATCATAGATATAATTTTTTTTCATGTTATAAACCATTACACCCTACAGAAAACCTATAATTTCTGCTACATTTATTCATATTTATTTCCCCTGTGTTTCCAAGTTCATTGCTTGCTTTTCTGGTTTGTCAGTGCTGCATTATATGTTGGGTCATTATAACAGATGGCTTTACAGGTTTAGAGTCTTTGAGTTCCACTGTTTAATTTTACTATCCAGTTTTTATATGGAAGATAGGACAGATGCAGGCTCAGGAACAAAGTGATCTTAGCATCCAAAGAGCAAGCTTTTCTGAAGTCTGATCGTTTTAATAAAATCATTACAAATTGCTCAAGTTCTCATGCTGGGTCTCCTCCTAACATTACTGACATCGTAATATCAGTATGTTATAGGGAAATAAAGTTTTTATTCATACAACAGGAGCTTTACTAAAATGTATCCAGTGGCACATATTTATAATAATATAAACCAGTATTGTAGTTGAGTTGGAATTAATTAAGGCACTACATATTACAAATGGAGTATAAGAAGTATGCTGGGCTACTTAGTTATAGAAAATCTCTCTTAGTGATGTTGTACATTGTAGTAAACCACCTTAAAAATAATATAATCTCTTTAATGTAATTTTTCCCTTCTGATAACTTTGTGTTAGCCTCTTCATCCATCAATCCAATCATTCTTTCCTCCTCCTACCCTCCCCTTCCATCTTTTCTCCTTTCTTTCTTTTTTTCTTCAGGACTTTATTAAGGTATGATCTACAACATCCAACGCTCATCTTAAGTGTTACCACTGAATGACTTTAACATACGTACACACTTGTGTGACTATGGCCAGTTTAAGATATAAACATTTCTATCACCCCAGAAAGTTTCCTTTCCTGTCAGTACTCCCCAGAGGAGGTCACTATTCTTTTTTTTTTTTATACATACAAGCTGGGGTACAGGCCAGAGGCGTGGGGCGGCGAGAGGGTTCACCAGAGACGGAGCGGGCAGCAGAACAGGCAGATCAGAAATACACTGCTGAGGGGAGCAGCGGGCAAGGCAGGAGAGGTCTGCTTCGCCATGTGGGATTCTCCCCGGCCGGACTTGGAACTCGCGTCGCCGCTGCCGACAGCCCCACAGCGCAGCGCCTAACCGCTGCGCCACCGGGGAGGCCCAGGATGTCACTATTCTAACTTCTATCATCATAGATCAGTTTTGCTGTTCTGGATGTTCATGGAGTCAGTACGATCTCTTTTGTGTCTGTCCTCAGCATAATGTGTTTGAGATGGATCCATGGTATTCTGTGTATCATTTCATCCTTTTTACTACATAGTGTTCTGTTGTGTGAATATTCCACAGTTTTTGTGTATCCATTCTTCTGCTGTTGGACATTGAGCTGTTCAGTTTTGGAAATTATGAGCCTTCTTGTATACTTGTTTTTACAACATAAGCACTCATCTCTCTTGCATAAATATCTAGAATGGAATTACTGGGCTATAGGATATATAAATATATACATGTATGTACACATGTACACACATATACATACACATTCACTTTATAGCTCTTTTTTCTTCCCCTCCCCCAATTGTGTTTATTAAGGTAATGTTGGTTTACAACATTAGGGGTTATAGGTTCAAATCTCTACAAATACATGTTTTCCCACCATGCCAACCACCAGAGTCCCAGTAATCCTCCACCATGCTCCACTGGATCCCCTTCCTCTCCTACTCCTATCCCACCACCCTCCCTTTTTGGTTGCCTCACTTTTATCAGTCAGATGTCAATGGTTTGTTATTGGTTTGGCTTTCTCTGACCCTTTGTTTTGCTTCTCTATATTCCATATTTAAGTGAAACCAACTGTATTTGTCTTTCTCCTTCTGACTTATTTCACTTAGTATTATCCTCTCCAGTTCTATCTATGTTTATCTATCCAGTTCTATCTATCTCTTGCAAATAACAAGAGTTCATTTTTTAACAGCTGAGTAGTATTCCATTGTGTGTATACACCACATCTCCCTAATCTACTCATCTGTCTTAGGGCACTTAAGTTGTTTCCATAACTTGACTGTTATAAATAGGGATGCAGTAAACATAGGAATAAACATATCCCTTCAAATTAGTGTTTTTCAAATAGATACCTAGGAATGAAATTGCTGGATCATATGGCAGATCTATTTTTAATATTTGGGAAACCTTAGGATAGGTATATATTTAATTTTATTAGACACTCCAGTTTTCCAAAGTGATTGTACCTATTTTGCACTCCCACCAGCTGTGTATGAGAATTCCGGTTGCTCCAGAGCCACACCAGCACTTGGTATTGCAACCTTCTTTATTTTCAGACATCTGGTGGATGTTATGTTTCTTGTATTTTATAATTACAAAAATTACTTATGGATGTATTTTTTTTGTAGAATAATCTGTGCAACATAAAAGTAGGTAGACTACTTGATTTTTTTTAACCATCGCCTACTTTTCCATGCAAATCCATAATATTGCCTGGTATTCAAAATCTATTTAACTATTCTATTGGTGAGTTGTAGGTTGTTTTCAATTTTTAAAAAATATTTCCACAACGCTGTGGAGAACATATGTGTGTATCTTTCTGAACATGTGTCAGTATTTCGGTAAGATAGATCCCTAGTCTATCAGATGAAGATTGTGGGGGTGTTAGTCCTACATTTTTGGTCTGACTACTAGTTAAAGACTTTAAAGTACTCTCTGTGTTTTAGTTTCTAGTTTTTGTTTTCCCTGAACTGTGAACATACAGGTATTGTTATTTTTTCCCTAGAGGAATAGGAGAATTAAAAATATAAACACCACACATTTCTTGGGTCATGGGGCAGAAACAATCAGCAGGTTGAAGCAAACCATAACCAGAACATGCTGGCAATTTCTCTATTGTATGCTGACAGCTTTCTACAAGTCAAAACAAAGCTGATGGGAATGATTTTAGCTTTGCCAACAAGTTTTTCCTTTTAACAACAGGCCAAAAAAAAATGTATATATATATATACCTTAAGGATTACAATTAATTACCAGATCAAAAATTTAATGAAAGGTTCAGAACAAGTCTAAACAAACTGAAGTCCTCTCCTACCCCCATGATACTTTTAATTGGTATGAAAATAGACAAGATTTCCATGAAGACTTCCCATTATTAAGGTAGGAAAATTAAACATTCAAGTTTTAGAGGTTTGATTTAGTAAGATATTTGAGAGTGACTGCAGAAATCCTAAAGGTCTAATAACTTCAGTGTACCTGTGACAAGGAATCTGGAATTATTTTTGTTTCTACCAGAAGCTGTTAATGAGACTTTATAGATGCTGAATTAGCAGCCAGGCTGGTTTCTTTTGTAAAATGGTAATATGCAACTTAAAGAGATAGTTGTGACATTCAGTCAAATACATAGTGTACCCAGATACCTAGAATGAAATGTGGTTTTCTATTATTTCCAGGTGTGGTTTGCCAGGCTTGTTACTGGAAAGTCTGTCTTGCTGTTAGCAGTTCACTCATATATGTCCCGAGCATGAAGCAAACAGACCTTTATTCCCTGCCACCAGCATCAATCCAAACAGAGGGTTCTGGGAGGGACCCCTGGGAGTCCCTCTTTCCTTCTCTTTAATCCCAACAAACCTTTTCTACACTGTCTCCTCCCACTTCTCACAGGAGCCTTATCTTTCTCCATCCTGGAGGGGCTATGTCTTATCTTTAGAGTTTTAACTCCTCAAAGTGTTCAGAGTGAAGCATCTACAAGGTAAACATTTTCTTTTTAGCTAACCCTCCCATCTTCCCTTAGTATCATTAAAAATCGAAAAGATATTAACGTGAAGTAGCATCCTGCTCCTAGAATTTCTTTTTTAAAATCAGTGAATAAATTGTTTTCCAGGATTTATTTAGGTAATTTCTTACAGAAGCAATGTCGTTATGGGGGTGGGGGAGAGGGGAGGAGGAAACTATGTTTTTAAAGCTGATTCCCAGGCCAGCCCATTTTGAAAATCTATTTTGTGAGTATTTTACCTGGAGGAGGAAATGGTAGACAAAATATTTGATGGGGGATGAACTTCCAACTTGGGAATCCGAAACTCTTTCCATCCTGAAGTCTGAGCCTCTCACCTTTCCACTGGCTTCATTTTTGTTAGTAGGAGCTCCCCTTTGCACCCCCTCCCCCGCCCCCCAACCAGCTTCAATATCTGATGGTGATATTTGTGACTGGGGAGTTATTCCAATGGGCAGGGCTGGAAAAGGAGTGAGGAGCTCGTTGGGGAGCGAGTGGGTTCTGAGGGTTAGGTCGGAGATCATTTATTGGGCCAGAATGAGAGCAGCAATGTACACATCCCACTCTCACCCCAAGGGGAAGTGAAAACCAGTGGAGCGACCCAGAGGTAAAGGAGAATAGAATTTTCTCATTCCCTTCTATTCCTGTCCTCTCTCCTCACCTCCTACTCCATCTCCCTTTGAAATTGTAACTACCAGCAGTCTGGGAGGTGCTATGGTAAAAGAAGGGGGGTTAGCAGATGAGGAGAGGAATTATGGAAGTCCGCAGAGGGTCATTGAAGTAAAATGACATTAAAGTCAGCAGCAGTGAGAGAATGGGTATTTCTGTGATTGTCCCCAGTCAGGACAACTGTTCATACTTCTTAAGGAATATTTGACAGTAGTTGGAGACTCCTTACTAAAGAGAAGGCCAGAGCTACTGCCCAGCATTATGTTTCATTGAAATATTTGGCGAGTCATACTAGCCCATGTCAACCCTTTTGCACATAGAAAAATCTCAAACATTTTCTTCTATGTAATGCCAGTATAGGCAGAAATGTATGTTTTCTTTTCAGAAATGTGAGTTATGCTTTAGTAGCTCAAATACTTTTGCAGAATACCCCCTTTAGGAACACTTTGATTGGTTTTTGGTTAGTGGAATTGTTTTCAACAGCATTTGACCATTCATCCTGCTTCCAAGTAGAAGGTTGACTGAAAAACTTTTAAGTTTTAGAAACATACATAAACAAAATCATAGCACTACTAGGGAGCGCTGACTTAAATATTTTCTTTTTTCAGTGTATTAGGAGCATTATTTAGAAAGCAGGAGGAAGAACATTTGTCTTTTAATAGTTTGAAAAATGGGACCCACAACATGTGATTTGTCTCCAAATACGTGGAGTAGCCTTGTAGACAGACAAGGTCCCAGACTGGGAGAATGGCAGAAACTTTCACCAGTCTGCAATAGTAGTCATGGAAGCAGCCTGCCTAGTCACTCTCAGCAGCTGGTCTCGATCCTCCGTCCCCTGCCCCGTCTCCGTGTTTCCATACCTCGTTTCCTTGTCTCTGTTCTTCTCCTACTCTGACTTGCTGGACTAGCTGCCTGGGAGCTGAGGAAATCTGTTTTTAGAGCAGCTGTGAATTATAATGGAAAGATGTGTCTTTACTAGCCTGTGTTTACCTTTTAAACTCGTGACTTAAAACCATTATATGTTTAGTACCAACCTGCCTTCCAGAATAACCTTTCACCACTGTCCATCTGGCCCTTAATCTTTATGTTCTGCCCTCCAAATTGAAATTCTTCCTGTCTCCCCAACTTACCTGAGATGTATCACCTTGGGAACTGTGCCCCTGATGTTGTCATACCTGTCCCATTGCTTTCCTCATTCTACCAACTTCTCACCTGCCTTCCACCCCCAATATACATGCTTGGTCTGCTAATTTGGGGTTTTCAGATGAAAAGTCAGCTCTCTGAGAGCCCTCCCCTTATTTACCTACCTCTCTAGACTAGGTGCCCCTCACTTCTTTTTATATCTCCTATCACCACTTTTTCCAGTTGTGTTAAAGTCTGCATTCTACTACTGAGAATCCCTCAGGTAGAGTTTAGATCTATCTTGTGCACTTTTTCAGTATTTAGCATGTAATAAGTATTTCATAAACATCTGTTGAAGAATAAAAGCTTTTAGAAAAAAACAGCATGGTTTATGGTATGCTTCAGGTTCACACCATGTGGTATAGCTGTGTGAATCTAGGGAGTCTCTATGATGTCAGGGGCACCTCTAGGGTGTTCTTACAGTAGGTGGTGTTTTCATGCTGGTTGTTGCAGTTGCAGGAGACTAAGGCACGGTGATGTGGCCAGACATGATATTTACATTAAAGGAGTTGTTTGTAGAAGGTCCTTTAATAGAACACCCACCAGCTAGAATGGTGAGCTTGGTTAAATAGAGAGCTGATATATTGAGGAACCTTTCTCTTTCCTGTTCAGTGGTGAGTGGTGTGTTTCTGAGCAGGGTTGCTCAATCACCTCTAGGTCATAATCACTATAAATAGCATTATTTTTTAAATCGAAAGGCAAATTGTGTATTAGTCTGTAATTTTCTTTCCTTAATGTCTTGTTCAAGTTTTAATATCAGGGTAATGCTGGTTTCATGAAATGAAATTGTTCACTTGACTCAATTTTCTATAAGTTTGTAGAAGATTGTTATTATTTCAATCTTAAATGTTTGATTAGTTCACTTGTGAAATCATCTGGGCTTAACTTTTCTTTCTTAAAAGGTTTTTTAAACTATGTACCTAATTTCTGTTAAAGGTCTGGGCTATTTGGAGTTTGTATTTCATCTTATATATGTTTATCTAAGTTGTCAAATTTATTGACAAAAAATGTTGACAATATTCTCTTATTCTTTTAACTTCTGTGAGATTTTTTATTATTGATATGGTAATTTGTTTTTGTTGTTGTTGTTGTCGTTTTGTTTTCCTTTGATGAATCTCGATAGACCTGTTAGGAGTTTGTCAAATTTATTAATATTTTAAGGGAGCCAACCAGTGCTTTTTCTCCTTTCTGTATGATTTCTGTTCTTTATTATTTTCTTTTTTCTACTTGGGGTAGGAAGTTAATTAACTCTTCTTTTTTTCGTTTCTTAAGGTAGAAACTTAGATCATTTATTTTAAACTTTTCTTCTTTTCTAACGTAAGCAATTAAATCTACACATTTACCTTAAGCAGGGTTTAGCTGCCCTACAAATTTGAAGATGTTGTATTGTATTGTCATTCACTTTGAAATATTCAGTTGGTTCATAGAATATTTCTTTCTCATTTATATTATTTCAAAGTGTTGAAGCTTTTTAGACATCTCATTGCTATTGATTTCTAACTTAATTCCTTTGTGATCAGAGAACATACTCTAAGATATTAGGCTTTTGGTGTTTAATAAGATATATTTTATCACCTCAAATAACTTGGTGGACATTAGGACGTTACATGTGCACTTAAAAGAATGTGTATTCTGTAGTTGTTGGATGTTGCAGCCTGTGGATGTCAGTTAGGTGAAAATAGTTAATAGTGTTGTTCAGGTCCCCTGTCTCTTTGCTGATTATTTGTTTAGTTGTTCTATTAGTTTCTCAGAGAGGACAGTAAAATCCCCAACTTCAATTGTTTCTTTTTCTTATCATTTTTCTAATGACTTTCTAATGACTTGACCTTTTTATCATTATGAAATATCTCTTTATTTTTAGTAATCCTTCATGTCTTGAAGTCTATTTTGCCTTACTTTAAAACAGCCATTCCAGGGCCTCCCTGGTGGTGCAGTGGTTGAGCGCTGCGCTGTGGAGCTGTTGGCAGTGCGCAATGCGAGTTCGAGGCCCAGCCAGGGAGAATCCCACATGGTGCGGCAGACCTCTCCTGCCTCGCCCGCTGCTCCCCTCAGCAGTGTATTTCTGATCTGCTTGTTCTGCTCCCCACTCTGTCTCTGGTGAACCCTCTCGCC
>PVIJ01002141.1:91040-170575 GCA_004024925.1 Scalopus aquaticus | reverse complement strand
GGGGGTGGGTAGGGCTAGGCCTGTCCTCTGCGATGGACTGGGTGGGGTGGGAACAACTGAGGTGGGGTGACTCTGGAGATCACCCTGGGCTATTGGCAGCCAGCTGGCAGGAGCCTACATGGCAGGTCAGTAGACGCTGGACATAGGCTCACAGGGCGATCTATTGAATAGAAAAATGGACTGCAACAAAAAGGCAGTTATTCAAGAGAAAATCCAAAAACCAACATCAACACAAATCAAAGCAAAACAAAAACACACAGATTCCTAGCTTCATGATAGTTAGTGGAGGCATGAATATTAAAAAAAAGTTTTTACACACCCATCCCAATGAGCAAAGATCTACCATCTGAGATTACCAAATGTGTTCAGTGAGTTTATATATTGCTGCCCAAAATATAAATTGGTGCAACTGTTCTGCAAAATGATTTGGCCATACTAGTAAAATTAAAGATGCGCAGACCCTAGGAGCTAAAAACTCAACTCCTAGATTGAGAGAGAACTTGAAAGAAACTGACACATGCACATCAGGACATTTAGAAGCATATTTATAGCAGCACTGCGTATTCCAGCAGGAGCTGGGAAATGACGTCAGTGTCATCAATGGGAGAATGCACACGTGCGTTGCAATCGACTTAGACAATGAACTACCACACAGCTGTGAAAACACATGAACCTTGGCTATGCCAGAGGAGAGGGGAGTGTTTCCAAACATAAAGCTGATGGGGGGGGGGTTGTTATTTACAGTATGACACCGTTTATGTCCAGTTGAAAACCTTGTAAAGGTAAACAATATAAACATGCAATAAACCTCTAAAGAAGATAAGATAAATAATCACATCATTCAGGATAATGGCCCTTCAGCAAGGAAAAGCAGAGGTATGAGGTCAAGAATGGTACACAGTGGCTATCTTATTTTTATTCTTCGTGTTAGAGTGTCTGCATATTAAGTAGGTACATATACACACCTAGGTGTTCATTTTACCATTTTCATAGCTTGTAAATTTTCTCTTTATATTGTATATGGGGTCTGGATCAATAATATGTAATATATAACTTAGACACTCTTTGAAAGAAATGGTACTGCACATTTAATAAATTACCGAAAGAGACCTGAAGGAAAGGAAGGCAGGAAAGAAGGAATGCAAGATGGTAGGTGAGGGCTCCGAGAAGACCCTGTTCCCTGCAAAACTGAAGGGCAGAGAAGGAAATGGGGCCCACAGCAGGTGCGCTTCCCTGGAGTCAGGAGTCGGAATTCAGGCTCTTAGTTTCTCCAGGGCTGGCCTTTGCTGCGGTGGCTCGGCGCAGACACCCCTCAGAGCTCAGTGCTTCTCCTCTGCTCTGCTGGTCTAGGCTTGCGGTCAAGTTTTACTCTCTTGCATTTATGCTCCATTTACTGAAAACCTACTACATGCTAGGCCTGGAGCAAACTCAGAGAGCAGGCTGAGGTTCCCAGGCATGCAGTGCTCCCAAGGAAATAGGGAAGACAGAAAGACCACAGCTTCTGCCCACAGCTGGTGCATGATGTCGGCTGGGCCTTGTTGAAAGGTAGATTCCAGGCTTCCCTGGAGTCTGGTTGAATAGATTTAGGTGGGGCCCAGAAATGTGCTTGAAGGAAGTCTCTTTGGTGCAACTGGTCCACAGAACCCGCCTGGAGAAATGGTCCTCCAGTGTGACGTATGCTGTGAGGACCCTGGATATGTTCGGGGGTGAGCTCTGGGGAGGACTACTTGTCCCACCTGGGATGTGATTGTTAAGTCCCCGTGGCTTCCAGAAGGCCTCCCCATAAAGCAGCCTCAGTGGAAATCACGTCGTTTGACTGTTCTGTGTGGGTGTGAGCACGTGTCCCTCCTGCCCTGGTCCACTTGTGCATGGTGCAAGGCCTGGCACGAGATATGTGTTATGGGAAATGTGCTCCCTGTCTGTGAGCAGCATTCTGGGCTAGGTGCAGGCCTGGCATACAGGCCTTGGGTGGGGCCAGACCCTAGGGGACTTTCAACTCCCAGTGTGTTCACATTGGTGCACCTGTGAGTATGTGTCTGGGAGCCTCGTTCCCAGCTGGGTTGGGCATCCAAGATGAGATTAGGGAGACTCAATGCTTGAGACATCCCCCCTCTCCACACCCCACCCCATGACAGAGAGCCTTAGTTACAGCCTTTGATGGTGGGGAGGGGGGAAGGAGAGGGGGGGATAGATGGATGGAGACAGGCCTCAGGTTTCTTAGATTGGGGTTAGGGTTGTTGTTCCTATTTCTGGGCCCAGAACAGCCCCCCTTCTCTGCTCAGTCCCCCTTCTCTTCTCAGTCCCCCTTCTCTCCTCAGTTCAAGTGAGGTCTCCCTCTAAGGGGCTATTCATCAAACACCTGGCGTGAAGCCAGGCCTGCCAGGGCTGCCTGGCTGCTGTTTGTTCTTTCATTAAGTACATCCAGGTGAGTTTTATTGCGGACAGTTCCCTGGGCTCCTGTTTCCACATTTGTCTTGTTTGAGTCTACGATTGCCAAAGGCTCTCAAAGCTAATGGACCTTATGGCTCCCAGGAGCCATTTAAGAGGCCCAGAGCTCAGTGGTGGTGATTAGTCAGATGGAAAGCAGCCTCAGGGGCCTGCTGGGGCTCAGTTGCAGGAAGGAAGGGTGTGGGGCCTGTGGCAGGTGCAAGGAGCCTTAACATGGGCTTCTCCTCACTTCACCTCACTTTGCTTCTTTCCCTGCCTCATCCCTGCACCCCCATCCCCACTCCATGTCAAAGACACTTTGGCATCAGGTCCTCAGGCCCATCATTCTTGGGGCAACTGAGGAGCACCCCTGAGCTACCCCCGACAATTTACAGTTCCCCTTTTCTCCAACAAGTCTCAGCTACTTGTTGGATGGAGGCAGAGGTCAGATGTCCCTCCTGAGGTGGAGTGTGGTGTCCTCTCCAAGCCATGGCTTTGAAGCTGGACCATTTGGGTTCAAATCCCAAACTACTTGTAAAGTTTGTGGTGTGGGTATGTCAATGAACCTTTCTAGCTCAAATGTTTTGTCCGTCCAACGTGGGTGGTGATAATCCTGCCCTTGGTCATGAGGATTTGGTGCTCCCATATGCGTGCTGTGCTGAATGTGGTAGCTGGCCCCTCAGAAGCGCTCAGTGAGGAGGGGCTACTCTCATTTGGGGGAGGGGCAGTCAGCCTGGAGTAGACCCGGGAAGCTGACTTCCTTGGCATCGGTGCCCCATCACACCCAGGATTGTTCCTGTCTCATGGGGCAGGGAGAGCAAGGCCTCCAGGGAAGCAGCCCTCTTTTCCTGGGGAGGAGGGAGGGGGACAAGATGGGGAGCAAAGACGTTGAGCTCAGCCTGCCGCTAAGGAAGGAGGGTGCAGTGTCCACGGAGCTTCTCTTTAAATGCTCCCCGCTCACTTGCACTTGGGCATCACCTGCTTCGTCTCTTTAATCCCCCAATACCCTGTCAGTGGGTAAAAAGACAGTTTCAGAGAGGCTAAGTGACTAAAGTCAAATCAAGTAGAAGGCAAATGAGAGGGAGCCAGGGTGAGAGCTCTGGGACGTGAGAGTTCTAGGTGACCGTTCTTTCCACGGCGGTGAGCTATGGTGGCTGACCGGGGCCCAGTGCCTAAACGCTTGTCTTGATATCTGCTATTAGGAAGCCGGTGGGAGATCACTCATCTCTCTTGGAACCAAGGGATAGGCCTCAGGTGCCAGACTTTGGACTGTTCAAGGGGCCTTATCCACACCCTACCCTGGGTCCTGGGCTGTCCTGGGAATCCAGGGCTGGGCCTTGTAGGAGGGCTTGGACCTCTACCTCATTTCTCTTGTGAGCTATGCTGTTCCCCAGGATGCACATGCTGAACCCTCTCTCCATCTGCAGGTGGATGGTGTCCTGTGCTTGGCCGACATCCTGACAGATGACAGCCACTCAGAGGCCACGCGGGCAGAGGCAGCGGCTGTGGTGGCTCAGGTCACCTCTCCGCACCTGCCCTTCACCCAGCACCTCAGCAGCTTCCTGGAGAGCATGGAGGAGATTGTGACGGCTCTCATCAGTGAGTGGGGTCCTGGGAGGGAGGGCTCCCCTGGAGACAGGCCATGTCACAGTTGTCTTCAGGAAGGGTCACTGCCTCCCACCTTCCTGTGCTGGAGGGTCACTTTGGCTGAATACACTGTTAAGGGTATGCGAGTCGGGCTTTGAGGAGCTTTATTGCCAGGCCTCCTGCTACCCTGCAAGACCTCTGAGAAGCAACTTGAGGTGAGGTCAGGCTGGGAGGTATTGGCCTTCCAGAATGGAGTTCTGGACAAGTTCCACAGATTGGGGTCTCACATTTTGATACTCAGATCCTTGGCTAGAGAATCTTGGCCAGAGAATCTGATGGGTTCTGGTGTTCCTGAAGTTGCAGTCATTGTACACAACAGGTGTGGCAGAGATGATGGGCCAAAAGACTTCTCAGATAGCATGGTTCACCCAACCTGCTGCTGCAATCCTAGTGTTGCTCTCACGTCAAAGGGCCTGAAAAACTGACTAGTCAAAGGAGTGCTATTTATGTACATGTTCCCCATGGAGAACCAGAGTTTCCTATTAGAATACACTCTTCCTCCAGTTTCAGAAACTAGGACTCTTGTGTGCATAACAATCCTCATGAAATTTGTTTTGCAAACTGTGTCCTTTCTTTTGCAAGTGCTGGGGGCCATCTGTGTGCCTACTTCTATCCCTGTCTCTCCTGGCTCTATATCCATGTCTCATGGATATGGAACCTGAGTGAAAACTAATTTTGTCAGAAAATTTAGGATTGGAGTCACCAAGCCAGCACTGGGACTGCCTGGAATAGTGCATATTTGGGGACAGCACAGAGCCCTGGACTAGGAGTCAGAACATGGCAACTAGGGTTTGTCTTTTATTTATCCACTCAACGAACAGCTACCGGACAGCAGCCGTGTGCAGGCACTGGGCGAGATGCTGCTACTCCCTGGCCTTGTCCATTGGAAAATTCACTTTGTAATTTTCCTGTTATATAAAGTAAGGGGTTGGAACCCATTTCACTCAAGGGTCCTTGTAGTTCTGTAATTTGAAGATCTACAAGTATTGTGTACGTGGGAGACAATAGTCAAGGAGACTTTATAGATTTTACAACAGCACCCCAGGCCAGCTGGGGAGAAATCAATTTGCCAATATCCACATTTGTTAAAAACTGAGAAAACATACAAGTCAATGATTGAAAGTTTTGGCTGGAGGGGACTCAAGAGACTGTTCAAGAGAAAATTCAATGCTCACTCTGTGGGAGAAGAACCCGAGGCCCAGAGAGGTGGAGGAATCTTCTCGAGGCCACATAGCAGTGTTAAGATTCACTGCTGCTTGGATTCACCAGAGCAGAAAAGGTCAGGTAGGAGAAGAAAACAAGAAGATTTGAGTCCTGTATTGAATTGAAAAGGATGAACAATGACTAAAGAGGGCTTTGGGGGGCAGTCGCTGATAAAATCCATCGATTGTTTTTAGGTAGGAAGGACCAAATTTTAAATATAAGACAAAATTCTAAGTTTTATAGAAAATCTCCCAATTTAAAAATGATGATAAATAATAAAACACGTAAATGAAAACATGCATAGTCCAAACCACCTTTCACTCTCGCTGATGCCTGCCTCTTGGCCTCAGGCTGGGCTTCTCCCCGGAGAAGCGGTGTCTCCTGATTTATCTCACTCTGATGAAGATGCATTGCAGAGTCCGCTCAGAGAGCCAGAAGGTAGGATGTATCTTCTGGGCAGCTTGCCAGAGCTCTGTTCTTTGGTGGGAAATAGCCCTCCAATTTCTTGCCATTCCCTGGAAACATTTATAAATGAGTCACTAGAATCCTCAATTTAATCTTCCTAACACATCCCAGGTGACTCAGCCCGTAGTTCAAATAAATGTGCACCCAAATGAAAAGGCACTTAGATGGTGGTGTTAATAATTGCTGTGTCTGCAGCAATGGCCACTGCATAAGAATGAGGGGAGAAGGGGTGTCCGGACCTAGAAGGAATTTTACAGCAAGATGGGCCAGTGAGTCCTGTGGCCTCCCTCCAAGCCCTGGTGAGAGATAGATGGCATGGAGAACTTGACTGACTCCAGTGGTTCCCTAAAAATCAGAGGATTGGGCGTTCATTGGAAAAGGGAGATGGTGGACTTCTTCAGTGTTTGGCTAATGCATCTCCCCAGCCCTGGGAGGTCAGCTCGAGTCTGAGTTGTTCTGGGGGCACACGTGGGCTGTGGGGACCAGCGCTGGCCTGAGGCCCACTTTGCCCTCCCAAGGGAATGGAAACCTTGCCCTGCAGGAGCATCCCCGGGGTGAGTCAAAGGGGCCTTGGGCCCACGGTGGCCTGGAGGCCAGAGAGGTCGGACACTTTAGGATCAGGCTGACTGGGAATTGATTCTAGGCCCCAATTACCAACAACCCTCAGTCCTGCAACGGAGGGAGAATCACTTGACATTGGCATCCTCGGTTCCTTCAGCTATAAAGTTGCCATAAAAATCATGTCTTTTGACAGGTGGGATGACCTAGTGACTTAGATGCGCACAGATGCGCCTTTCCTGGGTGCACACCTGAGAGATGGCAGCGACGGCTGCTCCTGGCTTGTCTGCGTCTCAGTTGCCACATCACATGTGGGTGTGACCGTTTTCTACTTGAAGATACTCAGAACTTAAGGCACATGGCAGGCGCTTCAGCTAATGTTGTTTTCCTTCCCTTGATAAGTACAGATCGGTAATTGCATTCACTGGAAGGTGCAAGAGGTGCCAGTTTCAATATCAGAACCTAAGGGCAGAGTCGTCGTCTGGAAGCAAGAAGTAGGGATCAGGATGGAACAAGGCTCAGTGCTGCCTCCTCCACCTTCTTTTTCTCCTGGGACCATTTTCCTGAACTGTGGCTTCTCTCTTATTTTCTTAGAGATGTTGCTATAGGAGAGGGCCCGGACCCAGGAAGCACCTTAATTGATGGTCAGGTTGGAGCTGAGGGTCAGAGGTCAGGCTCTTTGTGTTGGGGGTGGGGGGCAGCACCATAGCTGGAGTCCTCCTGTGGCTCTTCCTGGGACAGGAATCCATTCTTGGTCCAGTGGAGCTCATGGGGATGCATTACATCGGGCAGTGGTCCGGGGACTGGCGTGGCCCTCCCCTCCTTAAAGGCCCCCAGCAAAAGTGCAGATTGTCAACTGGGGCATCCGGCTAGGGCTGGGCTGTGGTCACTAGGATCAGACAGTCTGAACTTCAGGGCTTGATGTAGGACATTTCCCCCAAAGCTCTTGTGGGAACCCGGTGAAAAAAGGTGACCCTTTTCCTGGGGCCAAAAGAAAATGTGAAGCTCTGCTGATGGCAGCAGTTGATAGTGTTTAAGTTTCTATTTCGGCTTCTTTCTTAAGGCAAATCCAGTGCAGTCTAGCGGCCATTACTAGGGTTTCACATGGACAGGGGCTCGACCTGCCTGAGACTGGTGTACGTGATGTTTCTGTGGCCAAGGACAAGCTCTTCTCCCACATAGTTTCGTGATTGACTCCATTTCCCCTTAGGGTCTCTTTATGTACCCAGTGGACTTATAGTTATCGTGTATCTTAGAGCTTATTTGTTTTCTCCCTCACATTGATCAGGATTTGCAATTAGTTATATTAACTTCTTAAAAGCCCTCTGCTAGGTCGTAAAGTTGACAGGGCAAAGACCTGCTCTGTCTTGCTCACCACGCCATGGTGAGACAACAGTGGTGCACGGCACTTGGGAAACACTTGTTGGATGAAGGAGTGGATGGGAGGCACACACCAGATTACAAGTCCCAGCTCGGCCACATGTGTAGAAAGAGCAAGCCTTCTCCCACAGTCACTTTCCTCATCTATTATATAAATGAGAACTGTAGCACCTGCCCAAATTTCCCCAGAGCTATTGTGTGGGAACCCCAATGAGCACTGAGTGGCAAACACGTGGCAGTGAAGCTATTTTATACCTTTTCACTTTTCAGAACTGTGCCAAGAGGCCTCGTCTGGGGAAGTCTTCCTGTTGGCCTCTGCGGCCCTTGCCAACATCACCTTCTTTGACACGATGGCCTGTGAGATGCTCCTGCAGCTGAATGCCGTCCGCGTCCTCCTGGAAGCCTGCAGCGACAAACAGAGGGTGGACACACCTTACACCCGGGACCAGGTGCGGAACTCGGGAGGGGCCAGGCCCGGGCTGTGGCCATGAAGGCAGCGGTCAGGAGGCCAGGGCTTAGGTGCTGGGCAGGAGAGACTGCGTGACCGGCAGCACAGCCTGCTGCTGGTGTGTGCTCTCAGCGTGCCTTGTAGCTTTTGGAGCATTTCTGTGAGCCTTCCCCTCGCTCCCTTTCCTCATCCCAGCCACTAGTGCTGAATGCTTTGCAGCTCCTGGCTCACCGGTGTGCAGAAAGCACCTTCCAGTTCAGGTGTGCCCATTCCTCTATCTTCACTCACTCCTGTGCCTCCTAGGAGACACACAGACACTGGAGGTCCCTCATCCTCTTCCAAGCATCTATACCCCCCTTGTGTCTGTGCCTGTCTCTCATTGTACCCCGCAGCAAGCTTCTTCCCTGATCTGCCTCTGTACAAAGTGGGGATTAAAGCAGATCCTTCAACCAGGCTTCAACCTCTCTATCAGTCTCAAATTTTTGTATCTTTGAGGCCCATGTAAAGTTTTGTTTGGGGTAAAGGGATTTTATAACTAAGCATGCTTGAAAACATTGAATGAGAAAGTTTCAAAGGGTCTTTGAGCTCTGAGGTTGCCGACTTCTATCCTGTTCCTCTGTTGCCCTATGCAGTCTCCTGTTTAACTATAAAGGGTGTGGGGAACAGTGGGTTTTAGGTGTATAAATTCTACCAGTTCACTGAACTCTTAAGTTGGATGATTCTCACTTCCAACCCAGCTCATCCTAGTCTGCCTCTTAGCCCCCCAACCCCACCTGTTTCTCCAGCCTCAACACCATGTCAAAGCTGCCATAGTTTCCTGTGCTATAGTTTCCTGTGCCAGCTCCTGCCACAGGAAGGCCTTCCCCTGGCTCCTGTCTCCTTATTGTAAGGCCTTACCGCACCCGCAGTGTTGATTTTTCTCATGTTTATCCTTTTCTAGTTATTTCATGTGCAATTTTTGACATTAAAAAACTTGAGGGCTTGGTCCATGTTCTGTATATACTTCCCCAGGATTTCTTGAGGTCTCTAACCCAGAGTTGGCACCCCTGGTGAAGTTTTCTAATTGCTTCTTTAGGCCACAAAAGGGAAGAGATAGTTCTTTCTTCTCTTTAGAATCACTTTTGGAAAGGTAGCTGACTAGGGAAACTCCCAGTCAGAAGAATTGTCTAGTATGTAAGTATCGGCATAATCCTCATCCTGTGAGGCTGGTAATGTGGGTTCCATTTTGTAGATAAGAATATTGAGACTCAAGAAGGTGTCCCTTAAATCATGTGGTTGGCAGGTAGTTAGCCTGCATTTAAGTCCTGTCCTGGCTTAGACCTTGGTCCTTAACTCTCTTCTGCTGTCATCATAAAATTGAGGCTTTGGACTGAGGGTTGACTCTGCCCAGATCATTTATTCACTGGGTGACTTGGGAGAAGTCATAGCCTCTTGGATATCAGTTTTTTCATCTATGAATTGGCACATGAGTATTTACCTTGTAGGGTTATTGTGAGGGTGAGACAGGACCTGATGCACTACTTACCCCTACTGAGTCCTCAATAAATGATGAACACCATTACTTTTCAAACTTGATACTACAAGGAAAAATATGAATTTCCCAAATCCCTCAACACCGTCTTCCATGCCATGCATGATAATGACTCCAGACCTGTTTTTCCTTGTAATCTGTCATTTCTTAGAGTTGAATAAGCCCCGTGTGTGAAGTATGACAGTGAAAACAGATTGGTGGCTTGCTAGACTGTCTTTGGCATAGCTGCTGAGGAGACTGTCCAGTGTCCATTGCAGTCTCTCCATATCTGTGGATGTACGGAATGGGGAGGACCACCTGTGTGACCTGCTGTGCTCCTGTTCTCTTCTTCAGATGGGCCCTTCCATTTGGTTGTTCTCTCAACTACCTGGCACAACTTCAGGTCCTTTCTTCTTCAACTGTCTCTCCTGTGGCCAACTCTGGTCATTTCCTATAAGATCCAGTAGTGAGGCAACAAGAACAGGGATTTTGGGGTCAGATGACCTGGGTCCCATGTTTTCCTGCTATTACTAGTCATGTAACTTTGGGCGGTTCACTCTGAGCCACACTATTCTCATCTGTGAATGGGGTTGAGTGATAATACATAGCTAACAAAGTTGAAGTAATAATTAAATAAACTCTTAGTGCAGGTTTTGGCACATAGAAACTTTACATTACTGGTAGTCACTGTCAAGATCAACATCATTATTATCATTATTATTATTAGTCTTTGGGTATGTGGCATACAGCCTGAATGGGGAGCCTCTGGAGTCAAGTTTCCTTATCTGTAAAATAGGCTAGGTCACTTCTAGCTCTCCGTCCTGTGGCTCTATGTGCAGAGACCCCTTTTTCACCACAAGGTGTGGCTGGCCCCCTCTGGAAACTTCATTGATTCCTAGGAAGGTGGGGACTTGGGGTGAGGGAAAAAATGTGGTCAAGCCTTATGCACATGACAGTTCAGAGTCTGGAATCAAGGATCTCTTGCTTCATCACCCAGTTGTCTTCCCAGTCCTTTCCTCCTCTCCATACTCTCCTCTCCCTAGCACCCCAAATTTGAGCCAGATATGTCTCCCACATCCATAGGATGGCTTCACCTCCTGCCCTGACACAGAGCAACCACTTAGCTAGTGATAGTGTACCCATTAGAGAAACAAATGGTTCTTTCCTGTGGCAGAGGGAGGATGAAGGTGACCAGAGGGCTCTCTGTAATGAAGACAAAGAAGATGAATTAGAAGCTGAAGTGCTCACCAGCCCTGAAACACTTAGGAGATTAAATGCCCGTGAGGCTTCCGGTAATGCATCTGCTAGTGACGTCAGTTCTGTGCGGAGCCTCTTGTCTTGGATCTATACTTTGTCCACCTGTGTTTGGAAATCTCATTGAGAACCTCTCTGTCATCCTGACAGGCTGAGTCCACTTAATTTGTCTGACAGAGACCTGAATGGCCCTGCCCATAATGTGCCCTGACCTGGGCTGGGGGCTGCCTTGGGTCTGAGCAGCTCCATCACCTCTGCTAATCTAGGGGTGCTGGTTTTGGCCAGCCATCCAGAAGAACAAGTTATCTGTGTGGCTGGTATTTTTATCCTATGGAAAAAATTTCTAGAGGTCATACTGCCAGAGAACCCAGCGGCAGGTGTGACTTGGGAAAGTGATGTCTCATGCTGGTTCACCCCTGCTCTGCTGGCTGAGCTGTGATCCCACCCAGGGTGAAAGTGAAGAGGTCAGCTCATCTAGCCCACACAGAGACTCCCCCTGAGTTTGCCTTTGTGTGGCCTTCAGAAATTAATTGCTTTCACAGAGGTGGAGGATGGAGGGTGCTGGTATACACTCCCCATGGAAAATACCTTGTCTGTGGCAGCTGACAATGTCCAGATTTCATGGTGTTTCTGAAAGCTCATTGTCATCACCATTATTAGAAATCCATTTATCAGAGTTGCCAGTTACTGGAGGCTGTAGTTTGATTCACATTGTGAAACTCTTCTATAGTTTGTCAAATTCTGCCATACACACACACACACACACACACACACACACACACACACACACACACACACTTACTACATACACTCATATATATGACATAGTAGAAGCAGCACAAGCTTTGGGTTCAGATGAAGTTGACTTATAATCTTGACTCAGCCATTTCTTACCTGTGTGATCTTAGGCAAATTGCTTAACTTCTCTGACCTATAATTTCCTTGTCTGTGTGATGATAATGTGATGATAATGGCAGTGGTGATGATGATAATTCCTTCCTCTTCGTGTCATTGTGATGCTACTAATAGTTAGTATAATGTTAGTAAAGTAGCTAGAACCAGAGTGAATACTCAGTCATGAATGGGGTAGAGGTCTCTGATAGAACCAGAACTGGAAAGGATGTGAGACAGAGAATGACAGCTCTGGGACGGAAAGGTAGGGTCAGGAAATGTGGCAGCAAATGTAGTGAGGTGTGAGTCAAGTGGTGGTCTTTTTAATCTCTGTGTGTGTAGTGTGTGTGTGTGTGTGTGTGTGTGTGTGTGTGTGTGTGTGTGTGTGAGGGGGGTGTGGTTATGAGGACTGTAAGCCTCTTAATGGAGTGGATAGGATTATTTGTATATGAATACATATGCATATTCACCAATCTGGAAAGACTGGGAAGAACCAATGACAATAATACCCAGTTCTGATCTGCTCCAGAAACTCCTCCCTATAAAACCAAGGGAAAACTAAGCACAGAGACCCTGGTCTGGTATTTACTTGCTCTTATACTGCAAGACTAAACCCAACCTGGATGCAGTGCCCTTATAAGGAGAGCTTCGCCTCACCAGAGAGTGTCCTTTGCCTGAGTTCACCTATAGCTCTGGACCCACATCCAAGGCAATTTCATGTTTTTCATGGCTGACTCTCCTAAGCCCAAAATCCAGTCTTGCATCTTTGAGGGATGAACAGGACCTGGGACAAGAAGACTCATGTAGGGCCTCCCCGGTGGTGCAGCGGTTGCGCACTGCGCTGTGGATCTGTCGGTGGCGACACTTAAGTTCGGCACCCAGCTGGGGAGATTCCCACATGGCGCGGCAGACATCTCCTGCTCGCCTGCTGCTCCCATCAGCCGTGTATTTCTGGCGATCTGCATGTTCTGCGCCCCTCTCTATCTCTGGTGAACCCTCTCGCCGCCCCACGCCTCTGGCCTGTGCCCCAGCTTGTATGCATAAATAAATAAATCTTAAAAAAAAAAAAGGAAGACCGATGTACCAGAAGGTGGAGCAGTGTTTGGCTCAGGGTCTGTGCAGAGGTTCTGCCTGTCTCCATGCCTGTCCAGCTCCCTCAGCTCTTGGAACCTCTGAATATGCCTGTCAGAGGGAAAGAGACTCAAGCGAGGAGGAGACAGGGAGAGCTACACATTCTCCCTGACCCTTATCGCCTCAGTGGTGTGGGGAGAGAAAGCATGTTCACAGAGACCACAGCCTTCTTCTCGCAAACATTTTCATTCTCAAATCAATGTGTTTGACTTAATTCTTTCTGCTTGTTGGCAGAGAAGATGGTGTGGAGAGAAGAGGGTAGGAAAGAGGGAGGCACCAGATTTTCCTTAGAGACCGAAAGAATTGGTCTCAGCACTGTAGTTGACACTGGTACCATAACTTCCTAGAGTTCACACAATGATTAAGAGAGATCTAAATAGTCCACCCAGCAATTAAAGAGTCGTTCTCATTTCAGTCATGTGAACTGTTGGCCTTTTTGTCCTAACTACTGCAAAGCATAAAATCCATCCTAACTCTTCATTCAATGTATGTCAAATTTTCTGTGTTGTGAGTATGTTAGATCAGTGCGCTCATCTTCATTTTGGTATCCTGGGTACTGGCTTAGTCTTCAGCATTTGTTTACAACATAGCAAATGGCAGGGAAAGAGGTGAAGTGAGAGTGTGATCAGGGCTGACTGCTGAGACATTGCTAGGTATGGAGATAAGCCTGTGACTGCTGAGACATTGCTAGGTATGGAGATAAGCCTGTTCCTGCTGTGGGATCAGCTTGTGGACAAGTGTCCCCAAGAAAATGCCCTGGTCAGCATAGGGTAAACATTCTCCTCAGTGTGTGTGCTGATGTGAGAAGGCTTTATCTAGCTACATAGGGACATTTTCTTTTGAATCAGTGACATAGGAGTTCATCTGCTATCCTGACTCAATTTACTATTTGTCACAATTTTCCTATGGTAGTCAGTCTTTGGAAGGTAAAAGGACAAATGATTTCAAAAGGCCACAGAAGGTAATGGACACAGAGTTTGTTGTTTTCTGTGCTGGAAGGGCTCCTCCTGCTCTGGGATCTTGCCTCCCAGTGGGTGGGACCTCACCCTGGCAGCGTGTTTGCCAACACTGGGTGTTGCATTGTCTAGTACCTTTTGACTCAATCTTTAAATGCCTGGGTGTTGTCAGACTGTTCCCCAGAGACAAATGATAATTATTTAACAAATATTCTGAGTGCTTGACAAAACATTAATTCATTTAACAGTCTTACGAATTTCTTTATCTTTGGCTGCCCCAAAGAGGTCCCCATCTTAATCATCAAAACCTATGAATATGCTACCTGAAATGGCTACAAGGATTTTGCCAATGTGATTAAGAATCTTGATATAGGAATATTATCCCGAAATATCCATGTGGGCCAGTGTGATCAAGATGGTTCTTAAAAGGAGACAGAAGGGTCAGAGCCAGAGAAGGAGATGATGAAATGCAATTGAATAACAGAAATCAGAGATTAGAATCAAGGAATGCAATTAAGGCAGAAACTATGAAATCTCCCATAAAACCTTTGGAAAAAATGCAAGTCTGTCAACATCTTGGTTTTAGGCACGTTCACCCATTTGGTTCTGACCTCCAGAACTGCAAGGTGAAATTGTGTTTTGTTAAGCCACTAAGTTTGTGGTAATTTGTTATAGCAGCAATAGAATACTAATACACTCAGAAACTACATCATAGAAAGGTTACATAAGATGGCCAAGATCTTATGGATGATAAATGATAGAGCCAAGATCTGGACCTAGACTGATCCTGTGCTTAGCCACTATGCTACGCTGTCTCCTGCATAGGTCCTCTCTAGAGGCAGATATCCTCTGTATTCACAAAATACCTGAAGAGGGAATGGTTTCCATTCTCTTTGGAGGGATAGGACTTAATTAAAATCATCAGACACCATAGAATTAGCGTAGGCCAGGGGAAAAATGTCTGCCTGGCTCCTAAACTCTGTCCCTGACATCATCACTCTTGTGCATCCAGTGAGGTCAACCAGTTGTCCCTAGATTCCCAGCTCTGACTGCGAGAAGTACTGAGCTCCTTCCTCTATATCGCTCAAAAGGGGGAACTCAAAGCAGGGCCTAATTGGCATTTATTCAAATTGTGCTTAATTGAATATTTCATCTGCACCTCAGAAAACCACATGGGGTACAGACTCTGCAAAGAGGAAGTAATTTTCATTAACAGGATCTAAATTAGTCTGACACAAAGACCTACCTGTGCCTGTGATATAGTTAATAATTACCATGTAACGAACCTGGTGCTACAGACAAAGGCTTCATTTTTCTTTTTTCATTTTGCCCTCCTTCCTTCTTTCCTTCCTTCCTTCCCTCCTTCTCTCCCTCCTCCCCTCCCTTCTATTGGATCTTTGTATTAAGCAAGTGACTTGATGCCAGAGGCCAGGCTGGAGTTGGGGTGCAGATGCTCCTGTGTGGTGAGAATCAAGGCTGTCGCTAAGAGACTGAGGAAACCAAATCACCTGTCATCTGACATGAACTTGGCTTCCTATTTCCTTCCTCATAAAACCATGCACTTTATGTCTCTCGGAGAACCTTCTTTTTTTTTTTAACTGGATTTTCACCCATAATTTCTCCTATAACTCCTTCTATTTAGCCTACAAACACAATCCTGAAAGGTCAGAAGTGCTTCCAAGGACTAAACTTCCTTTAATCCTGTTGTTATTTTTGAATGTAAATATGAGCTTGTCACACCTCTCATAAAACATCTGGTGAGGCAGAATTGCTTCCTGGACAAGGCTACTGGAGCAGTCCCCTGTCCCTCCCCAGCAACCTACCTCAGCTCAGCAGGGCTCACCCACGGGGTCCCTGACCATGTGGGAGCTGGGCCGGCTGACACCATAGCAGCCTCACAGTGCACATTCTGTCAACTTGTGTTTAGTGTGAGAGAGGGACTGATTCTAGTAAGAGGCAAGCTCTTTCCTTTTTGCTTAAAAGAAGAGATTTGCTATATGCATTAATTATTCAGAGTCATATACTGTCTCAGAGGTGGGGCCTGGCCTCCAATATCACTCACAAAAGATTTGAAGAGATCTTTAAGAGAGACAGGCCTGTGCCAATAAACGTTTCTATTCGATTTTATTTTACTTGCCACTAGAGAGCACTGTCTGCTGCTGTGGGAGTGGGTGGGTGTTCATTTTGCTGTTTGTGTCAGGAGCAGTGTTGTGGGGGGCATCTGAATTAGCAAGTAGCCCCTTTATAGCATATTCCAGTGCCATGAGTCCCTTGCCCACCCATTCCTTAGTCCAGTTTTGTGCTGTGAGTTCTCTGCAAACTTGACCATGCTGGGTGGGTGGGGATGGGGCACTGCCGGTTCCCAGGCCATGAAGTGGTGACCACGGCTCAATGTCCACCCATGTCAACCTCCCTTTGCAGCAGGCAGAGCCCTTCAGTGATGACTGGCCACTGAGGCACGCAGGCTGTGACTTGTAAAGCAGAGCTGGGCGAGAGCTTTCTCATCAGAGTCCAAAGATTATCTGATGCTTGGGGTGTGATGCTGCTCTTTCACCTACTCACGGCTCTAACTCAAACCTTAGTTTCCACTAGCTTCAAGTTGAAAGTAGGTTCAGCTCAATATTAGGGCAAGAAGCTGGGGTGAGAGGAACCCAGTCCAAGGTGGGGGCTAGCCAGGAACCTTCCAACTCTGCTTGTATCTCAGACCTAGGGCTGGAGGGACCCTGCAGAAAAATGATGGGACCCCTGTCTTCACTCAGTGTGTCACATGACACTGTTCTCTCCCCCAGGTTCTGCGTGCCTGAGGGCCATGCAGGGCTACAGGCTGCTAGGTGGGTGTCAGTCACTGGGGAACACACCTGGGTGGCAGGGCCCTTGAAGCTGGAAGAAAACCCCCTGGAGGGATGAGCCAGGGGGACGGAAAGGAGTCACAGGCTAAATAAAAGCTCCTGGCTTCCCTGTGTGTAGAGAGCACGTTTTGGCTCAGGTGTAACCATTTTCTTAGCTTCCCAATTCTCTCTTCCAGATCATCACCATCTTGGCCAACATGTCCGTGCTAGAGCAGTGTGCCTCTGACATCATCCAGGAGAACGGTATGTGTTTGCAGCAGGTACTAATTGTGTGGGTAGTGCGGCTTTGCAGGACCAAGTGCTTGCTGGAGGACCATGCATAGGTGTGTAAATATGGATAGGTGGTTTCTACATTTGCATGAGCATATATCTGTGTGCAAAAGTGCATCACAGGTCGGCTGCCTGGCGATTGGGAACAGAGTGAGGAAGGCGTCCTCGGACTAGGAAGTAAGGGAGCAGAGGTGCTAATGAGGACACGTGAGCCGGGAGCCGGGGCTCTTATTAAACTCCCTTCTCCCTTCTCCCAGATGGCCTCTCTGTTTTAACAAACCTATTCACTCCCCCACCATTACTCTACTACCAGTTGAATGATACAAATTTTTGTTAATTTTTCTTCACTAAACTGATGGTGAAAAGCTTTATGAAGCCAGTTGAAGATGAGAGGCCTAAAGGTGTCCTGGTGGCATCTTAGGGCACTTGGAGCCCTCAGCTCAGGTGGTCAGTAGGAGAGGGTCTCACAGGCCTGTGGATTCAGGGTTGGAATATCTGCCATCTGTGGAGGTTATTATGGTTTACAAAGTGCCACCGATGGGCTCATCTGGTCAGCAGTTATTGTGCAGGACGATGAGAACAGAGATGAAGAGATCCTTGCCTTTGTCCTAGATGATCACCCACTCTGGAAGGAGAGCCCAACAGGACGAAAGTGATAGATGACAAAAGTATCTCACCTCCCATGAAACAGTGTGGCAGAGGGAGGACGGCTCAGTAGTTGAGACCCTGAAAATGGGAAACAGATTGTCTGGTCTTGACTCCTGACTTTTTTTTTAAACATTTTATTTTGCTTAGAAGAACTGGGGTAGGCCAGAGGTACAGGGGGTGAGAGGATTTACCAGAGAGAGTGGGGAGCAGAACAGGCGGATTGACTGAAATACATTGCTAGGGGGAACAGTGGGAGAGACAGGAGAGGTCTGCTGTGCCATGTGGGTCAGCTCCCTGACTGGGGATCAAACTCAGGCCATTGCAGTGGGCCATTGCAGTGGTGGCACTGAGTTTTAACCCCTAGGTCACCAGGGGGGCCTGACTCCTCACTGCTTTGCTAGGGGCAAGACCTCTGTTTTTCCATCTGCAAAATGGGAACAATAGTAATACTTGCCACTTAAGGATGATATGAGGATTGATGGAAAGCATGTTCAAAGAATATCTGGCTCAGAATAAACGCTGGGTTGAGTGTATCTGCTCTTTAGGAATCAGTGGTAGTTTCAAGAGGCCTAATGGAAGAGAGTTTGAGGAATGAACTTTTTACAAAAGTGGGGCAGGACTGCAGTGGTCAGCAATGTTGGGGACACAATCATAAGGCAGTAGGGCCCCTAGGTCTGGACAGAGCAAGCCCTGTTGTGCAGCTGGTTTGAAGGATGTCGTCTTACCAGCGTTTTTGAGACTCTGAGGTGCCCTTCCTGGCAGCCAGATGACTTCATCTGTGTCCTGCCCCGCATTGTAGGATGAGGAGGGCTGGATGGAAGGGCCACTCTGGTGACCAGAGACTCTGACTACATGGGGAGCAGGCCAGGGTAGCCCCCACTCTCCCTTGTCAGTCCATTGACATCCTCCTTTCAGCTAGCTCTGCTTTCTCCTCAGCAGTTGGGGCTTAGCTAAAAGGATGTTGGGGAGGGAACAGTATCGAGGCTGGTCTCTGCAGCTTTAATTCCCCACAACTCTCTGGCTTCTCTTCTGGCTTTAGTCTGGTCAGAATTTAGGAGACTCATTCTGGTTTTCACTGGGCAGCCCCAATTTTGAGGCATCCTGTCTTTTCCTAGTTAAGACTTGCAAAGTATATACTTAAAGGAAATGTTGTTTATAGACATTTGTAAGAGTCTTCACAGGAACACAGTCATATCCATTCATTTGCTAGTTATTCAACAAATATTTGAGCTAAGCACTCTTCTGGGTACTTTACATGCATCCATGGGAGAAATGGACAAAAAAATCCTTGCCTGGGGAGTTTACCTGTTAGTATATGAGAAACTGTCAGATTCTAGATGCAAAGCTTGGATTTGGAAAATTGCTTCTTTATGGGGACTTTGGGCAGGAGGACTTAGTACAATCGCTCATCCCAAAGTCAGCATTTGGGTGCCCTTTATTCATGTCCCCACTGGCTGTAGCATTTATACCACAGGGCCTTCATCTCAGGGACACTGTGGCACAGGAGCCTGAGGCCATGTTGAGCGGTTGGGAAGGGGGTTTGGGAAGAAGCACCTTGCCCAGTGATAAATATAAATGGTTGAGTAAGGACTGGATCAATCCCATTTGAAAGCATAAGCTCATAATATGCTTTAGCAAATAAATTGTTGTCATGCAGAAATGTGGGCTAAATGTTTTTAGATCAGGAGGTAGTTTTTTAGAAATAGCAAATTTGGGATTTTTATGGACATCTCCCAGTTTTCCTGTTAGCAAATTAAAAAAAAAATATGTGGGGCAATCAAAGAAACCAAAATAGCTCTGCAGGCCATGCTTGGTTTAAGTTCTGAGCTGGCAAATGCCTCAAGGGTGCAGAAAATGTGGGTGTGTAAACTGGGGAAGTTGAGGAGTACCTCTGACGGAATATGGACTTTTATTACAACCTGCAGGATGGGAACTATTTAGGTGGGGCATGAAAGGAAAAGAAACAATTAGGTCCGCAAGGCATGAGGTGCGAGTGGGTGTGGGGGCATGTTTGTAGGAAAATGAGAAGATTGTTCTGGCTTTAAGGGTCGTGGGGAAGTTTCGCAACTGACCAAATTTGTTTCTAAATTTCTCTGTGCAACTAATTCACCCCCTTTCAGTGCTTGGATACCATCTAGAACAGTTCAGCTAGTGATTATCCAGCTTGGGTCTGACTCTCTTCCCACCAGGTGCCCATGACCTCTGGACATGCTCAGATGCAGCCAGCCCCAGAGGTGAAGAGATGACAGAGAGTAACCAGATTACCTAAGTTCTGACATCAGCTCTCCAATGCTAACTGCGTGACCCTGGGCAAGAGACTTCCCTTCTCTCTGAGCCTCAAAGTGAATTATAGTAATATCTAGTTCCCTGGGCTATTGGCAGGTTTTAGGGGATCATGTAGCTACTCTGCATTTGGCACAATGCCAGGCATGTAGTAAAAGCTCACTGATCACCTTAAAAAATAACAGAAAGGGATGTCCTCCTCCCAGCTGTCCCTTCAAGCACAGTGCCTTGGTACAGGGAACCTGGGACATGCGTCAGGAAGGAGGATTGGAGGTGGCCTTGTTTGGGGTCCTCCCTGTGGTCAAGATCCCCTATGTCATCACGACAGCTTTTGTTTGAGGCCTGCAGCCAGCCGTCCCTCTGAGGTGGGTGCCAACTGTTCACTTCCTGCGCAGGGGTCCAGCTGATCCTGGGCATGCTGTTTGAGAAGCCACGGTCGGGGACGCCCGCGGAAGTCGCAGCCTGTGAGAGAGTCCAGCAGAAGGCTGCGGTCACCCTGGCGCGTCTCTGCCGAGACCCAGTGGTGGCGCGGGAGGCCGTGCGGCTGAGCTGTAAGTGTGCGGGCGGTGGCCAGAGTGGAGCAGGGTTGGGCTGGGATCAGCCCTGGTTTCATGGTGGCAACAGAGGGCTACGTGGGGCTAGGACAGCTGGGGTGAGCCCTACTCTCCTGTGCTAGAAAGTGCTAGGGTGGAAGCCCTGGTATGGCTGGGGCTCAAATGACAGAGAGGAAGGGCCTGGCCAGGTTCAAGCTGGCCAGAAGAGTGCTCGCCTGCAGACATTCTGTTAGTAGGACCCCATTCTTTCATTCACTCGTTCACTTCCCATTCGTTCGTTCATTTATTCGCTTGCTCATTTGTTTACTTATCCAGTCATTGGCTACTGAATCAGTCCCTTTGTTCATTCATTAACTCATTCATTGCTTCATGTGTTCACTACTATCTCATTTATTAACTCGCTCATTAAAACACTCGTTTATTCAGGCATGTATTTACCCAACAATATTCTTGGAGCCCCCACTCTGTGCTGGGGTCTCTTCTTAGTGCTGGGCACAGAACACTGATGTGGCCCTGGCTTACGGCTGGTGCAGGGTCAGAATGGAAACAAAAGTGTGTATTTGTGTGTCATAGAGGGGTGTTCATAGCACAGCCCCGGCATGGTCAGCACACTGAGGGGAGAAGTTCACACATAGGTCAATGAATATTTTCACAGGGACGTGCGTCTTCATTTTAGATTCAGGGCTATTCTGGTGTGAAGGTTGAGAAAGGAGGGTCCAGGTAGAGGCATGAGAATAATGATTGCAGTGGCATGGACCATCCAAGTACCCCACGGACAGCAAGAAGAGCCCCTGGGGTGACAGAGGGCTCCCTCTCCACCATGCTTTTATGGAGGGTAACCATACTTTATATGCCTTTCACTGTTGTCTTAGAATGCATTGTGCATTGCATTGTTATTACCTTTTGGTTTTAGAGTTTGAAAAGCCAATTTGCATTGAAAAGCAAAGATATACATTTAACTCTTCTGTAAAGGTGTAGGAAACACTGAGCTACTGGCAATTTTCTGTGAGTTTAGTCACCATGTATTTTATGACTAAAATAAACAACTGGTTCAAAAACAACAACAAAAGATACCAGGTAGTTTTCTGGTAAAGATGTAAACGTCACACACAGCTCTGGTAAAATCAGAAGTCCCTAAGTGGAAGTTCTGTAGAAAGACAGGGGCAGTCCCTCCTGCTGCAGTCCCCACTCAGTTCAGTCCTCGCCAGTCTTCTGGTCCTTTGGGGTTTGCTTTTGATGCTCCAGTTCATCCTGGCTCTCACTAGGGTCTAACTGACACGGTCTCCACCACAAGGGCCTCCACATGGGTCCAGCCCCTTCCTTTGGTGTTTGGCTCCATGCCAGGGACCCTGAGTGGCACCTCTCTCCACAGAGCCCAGCAGAGGGCTGCGGGAGACGGGGCTGGCCCATCTCATGTCCTGGCGTGAGGTTTGCCCTGTGTCTCTTGCAGGTATGTCCCGTCTCATTGAGCTCTGCCGATCGCCCACCGAGAGGAACAGCAGTGACGCTGTGCTCGTGGCCTGTCTGGTGAGTCCCCCACCCCCCAACTTCCTCCTTGGGCTTGGACAAGGGCACCAGGGATGGCCGGGAGAGTAGGGTGTGCCACGGTGGGCTTCTGTCAGCCATGAAACTTCTGTAGGCTCCAACTTGTCTCTTTAAAATGATGAATGTTGCTAAGAGTAATTTGTTGCTTCACTTAATTCATAAAACAGGGGTGATTTCATGAGGTCATGTAAGTGGTTCCTTCTAGTAACCGTGACCATATAAGGTTCATCAAGATCAAGGCTAGAGGCATCTGCTAGGGGGTGATGTGATGCTTTGGTGTTGTCAGCACATGGGAGCCCTAGGGTGTGGCTGTCTCCTTCGTGTTCCACAATGGACATTGTGAGAAAAGCCCCCCTTCCTCCTTGGACAGAACTCCTCTTCTGGTACTCCCCCCTATTCAGTAGCTTCTCCTATCTTTGTGAACTGGGACTGGACAAGAGTATATAAGACCGGCAGAATGTTATCCAGCAGCCCTCAGGAGCTCCCTGCTGAACAAAGCAGTGGATCTGGGGAGGTCCCCACCCACTTCTCCTTGATACCTGAGTCCACCATGAGTTATCAACAGACCCAGCTGGGGAATGCTCCTTGTCTCCGTGCTTCTTGCTGTTAAGGTTTAGTGAAACCAAAAGCAGAGCAGCTTCCAGTTGGATGCATGGAGGAGCAGAATATAATTGTGGAACTGGCCATTTAAATTCCAGAAGGGTTTGCCAGATCCTGGGTTGGTCCTCAACCGGAGGGAGGTAGGTCTTGAGGACCTTTAAGCAATTTCACAGTAGTGCCCCCTCCTTACTCTGTTTTGTATCTGATCTCCTCTCTTTTTGGGGAGGTCTTAGGGGGCATTGCACAGGGGTAGAGACAGCAGGCATTACAGCTGGACAGACCTGTCCTGGTTGTGCTGTTAGTGGGATGTGTGACATTGGATGGGTCTCTAAGTGCCATAAGTTTTAGTCAATAAATATTTACTGAGTGATTCTATGTGCCATGCACTCTTCAAGGCTATGGGGATACAGCTGTAGGATAAAAAAGAAAAAGTATAGGCTGCTCTCCTGCGCCTTTTTTTCTGGTAGCTTTAGAATAAGCTTAACCTTTTTTGGGCTTTTAGCCATCTACCTGGTAAAGCTTATGGACTCTGTCTCAGACTAATGTTTTAAATGCATAAAATAAAAGACATAGAATTAAAATGGAAAGCAAGTATGTTGTAAAAAGAACATTTAGACATATGATACATTAATATATGTACTTTTAAACTGATTCATTAAATAAAGATCTACCGGTAGGTCTAATAAGTATTTTAGTCTCAACCAGCGGAGAGTGTAAATGACGTTTGAGGGCACAGCCAACAGCTGTGGTGGGATATCAAAGAGTCTGTGGTTTCTATTGGTGAACCAGTCACAGGGTTTGCTGAGATACCTCAATTTGTTGCTACATTCACAAGTGAAGAAAATTCTGTTTCAGTTAAAGGTTTGTGAACAAGAAGATGTCATTTTTTTTTTTTCATCCAAAATCACAGACTTTATTCCTGTCTGGTCTTGTGAGTAAAACAGAGAGAGCTCATACTTGGCAAATACAGTGTCATTGGCTCCAACCACCACTATCTTCACAGCTCAAGTAACCAGCCACTGCCTGACACTGAATGGGACCTGAGACCTATGGAGATAGGCCCAAGTGTTGGGGACTGTGTTCGGTTGGAGACTCATTACCATTACTTTTCCATTTACACTAGTCCAATGAAGAGCACACAGAAGGTTTATGCCCTCTCTTCAATCACTTGGAGGACTTCCCAGTGGATTAAATCTATCCTTATGGAGGAGTTATTTCATGCTGGAGAGAGCTCCTTCCTCCCTCCTGGCCCTCCCTATGACTGCTGGGCCAGTTTTCTTCAGGACAACTTACCACCATGAAGCCCCCATGGTCCATCTGTCCATGGTTCCCAGTGACCTACAGCTACTGTCCACTGCTTGGCCCTGGGCTGTGGACGCTGCCCACTGTGTCCAGGCCCTGTTCAAACTGACTAGGCCCGAGTTCCCTGAGTTACCCCAGCACTGTGCCTTGGCCTTTGCCCCAAGCAGATGCCCTCACTACACCACTGCCCGCCTCTTCTTCAGAATCCCTGTCCTCCATGAGGCCTCCCAGGGGCTCTCTGGAGCTGCATGAGGTGGAGTTCACAGTACAGGCCCATGCTGCAGCTAACATCTTGTTTTCCCCGGTGGGTGGCAGGCTGTGCTGCCCAGTGTTCTGGGTATTATGAGGAGATGCTATTGGAGCTGAAACACAGGCCTTCCCAGCACTGACTTTTCCCCTAGACCATCTTGTTTCCAGCCATGCTCTCTCCCCAAGTCTTATGCCTGGTCTTGCTTCTACTGCTCATTGTGGGGATTTTTATTTCTCCCCCTCAGGCCTGGAAACTTAGGGCCCTTTCCCAGCTCTTTGTATCTTCTTAGGGCCTTGGGTTTGGAGACTGTTTCTTACCTGAGGGACTTCTAGATTTGCCCCCCTCCCTTAGTCCCCAGTGTTGGTGGGTGGTTGTGGTTTTGCTCCTAGAAGGGGCTCCACCATATCAGTTCGTCCCCCAATAGATGAGATGGGGCCACTTGGAGCCCTGTCTGTGGGAGGGAGCTGGAGGTTACCTCTCCTGCCCTTCCCTTCTTTGCACATTCAAAGTTTCTCCAGGTGGAGGGAGTACATTTCAATTATCATCTCCCACATCTGGGAAGTGGCAGCGCAGATTGCCTCTCGCAAACAGAATTGATTTTCCCTTAATGAAGCGGCTGTCAGTGGCTTGTTTAAGACTTCAGTGTTTTCAGACTGTCTGGGAATGAGATCCTGGGATGACTGGCTGTTAACCCTTTGAGGAAAGCAGAGGCTCTGAATGGGATAAGGGTCCTTTAAGGCTCCTGGACTTTGAACAAGGTGTGCTGCAGACTTTCCGGGGGGCTCTGGGGAGATGCAGAGGTCTGTTTACCTTTGTGTTTTTTCAGTTCTATTTCTAATTCTTTCTCTCTTGTTTCACTTTGGGGTGTCTCCTGTTTTTTCTCTCCTTCACTTCTCCTCATCCCCTCATTCCCCTCCCACCCTCTCTCTTCTCTCTTCCTCCTCCCTTTCTCTTATCTCCTCTCTTGTATAATCCACTCCCACTCCCATCTGGGGTGCACTTTTTCTTTGCCATCATCTCTCTTTCCATCTGCCCTTCTTGCTGGTCTCTTTGCATTCTCCAAGTTCACCTCTGCCTCTTTGTTTTAATGTTTATTTCCGTCTAGTTCTTTTTCTCTGTCTTTTCTCTTTTTTGTCTCTTTTTCTCCACTCTCTGTTTCCTTCTCTCTAATTTTCTTTCTTCACAGACCTTTTTATTTTTCTTTGTCTCTACCTCCCTTTTGCTTTATTTCTACCCCAGTGATATAAAATGTATTAATGAGCTCATATCCTCATCTACTGAAGATCCTGGATTCCATTTTCACTGTGCCAACTCAAAGGCAATGGGGTTATTTTTCCTAGTAGTAGTCCAGGCAGGCTAAGGAATTCAGTCTCTTTAGCTCTTGGGGAAATCATCCCCTTGGAGAGGCAGAACATGGTCCCACCGACTGCGCTTTCTGCTATCGGTGATCAGACACTGTTCAGATGAACAGAGACACATGTCCCTTCTCCTAGATCTGGCCTGGATATAGTAGTACTCCAGCCCCCAGCTTGGGTCGTTGTCTCTTTCACTGCCTTGGTAGTAAAGAGAATTCTCAGCAGTAGATGACTTCCCATTTTAGAGAATTAAATCTGCTTCTGCCTTGTAGTCAATCTGTCTACTGTCATGGGCTTGTAGCATCCCTCCTGTATTGAGAGGAGAGCCCTGGAGTTCAACTGCTTTGTGATCTTGGGACAACCCAGTCTTAACCCAGTTAACTCCTTATTTCTAAAATGGAGATCATGGTTCCTTGCTGCATCAAGTAGGGGTTAAATGAACACAATGTGCAGATACACAAAGCAATGTCTTTGCTTCATTTGCCCTTCTAGATATTTCTTTTTTCTATTTATTTCCCAGGGGAGAGGCATCCTTAAGCTCCCATCCTGTTCTCTGTTGTATACATGCTCAGGGAGAGGGAAGGAATGTGTCTTCACTGAGGACTTAGTATGCATTGCCTCAGCTAACTGCTAAAGAGGTCTAGAGAGGTACACAGCTCACATTTACAGTTTCAAGTTGTTCTAGCAGTAGGACTCAATTTTAAAACATTCCATTTGTTCATTATGTTTTCAGCAAACATCTGTTGAGCCTTGTGCCAACTCCTTTCCATCCTGCCATAAATACAGAGAAATACAAAGCAGAGCCTCTATCCATGAGGAGCCCAGAGTCTAATGTGGGAGAGAAACACTTAAAACTTAATTGTACTCAAGTGGGAGAAGGTTGAGGTCAGCCCAGGGACTTTGGGGGCACAGGAGAGGGAGGGGCTGTGTCTGCTTCAAAGTAATCAAGGGAGGCTTCACAGAGGAGGTAACAGTGGGTCAGGTCTTACAGGAGGAATGGAGTTGCTAGCAAACAGTGGAGTGGAACTTTATGCCATAGGAAAAGCACCTTGCACATGATTGCAAAACAGGATCATATACTCAGGGGAGAATGAAAATTTTGGTGTGTGGGGAGCTGGTCATGGTTTCTTTCCTCCTATACTTTTTCCTGTTGCTTCCCATCTTGTGAGGAGATGATTTTCATCTCTTTCAATTTTAGAACCTCCTTTCTTCCCTCTGCCTGTCCCATATGCTTTGCTCAGAACTCTGCTAAATGTGCGGATTAATGAATAATCCTTGTTGTCCTAAGGTTATTTTAAGAACCTAGAAGCAAAAATAAGATTCCATTGGTGCATTTGACAATTTGATTCTCTAGGATGAACAAATCTTGCACTTAAATGTTTTACTACGTTGGCCATATCCTTTCAGTGACAGCTCTTTAAGATAACTTGTTTCTATGATTGAAAAACCAAGATGGCAGACCATCATTAAGATCATGAAAAGCAGGTCTCCTTGGTGGCGCAACGGGTTAAGCACAGCACTATGAAGCTATCCAGAGCCACTGCAGCATGAATTCAATACCCGGCCAGAGAGATTCCCACATGGTGCAGCATATCTCTCCTGCCTTGCCCCCTGCTCCCCTTAGCAGTATACTTCAGTCGATTTGCCTATTCTGCTCCCCACTCTGTCTCTGGTGAATCCTCTCACCCCCCCCCCCCCACACCTCTGGTCTATGCCCCAGCTTGTATGCATAAAAAATAAATAAATATTTAAAAAATATCATGAAAAGCTTTCCAATGAAATTCATCATTGTAACCAAGGCACAAATGAAAACAGGTGACCAAGTGACAAGTTTGCTGTGGTGATCAGGTGGTCAAAAGGACCTGATTACTAAGGGGTCAGTTGACCAAACTCAAATTGGCTACTAAATGAGCTACTTTCTGAAATGTATCTCTCAGTGCCCTGAGTAGGACCCAGAGTGACCTGTGTCATCTCTCTGTTTCTTCCCAGGCTGCGCTACGTCGATTGGCTGGAGTCTGCCCTGATGCTCTCCAGGATTCTGACTTCCAGCAGCTGGTCCAGCCCCGACTTGTGGACTCATTTTTACTATGCAGCAACATGGAGGAGAGTTTTGTGTAGCGAGTGTGGGGGAGGAAAGGTATTGGGCCCCGGCCTGTTGTCTCCTCTGAGTATACACTCAGAACATACGGGTGCTCACTAGTTCCCTCACATCCTTATTTATAATTAATTTATTTTTTACATGGAATAGACAGAGGGACAAATATTGTAGCAACATCAGCCAGCAATCTTAGTAACTCTTAGGGTATTTTTTTAAAATTTTTTGACTTCTGTAACTTTTTAGTTGCAGATGTTGAAATGCATAATGACTAATATGACAGATTGTCATGAGTGATTTTCACTACATCTTGCTTTCTTTACTCTCACTATATAATCTTTCCTCAAATTCTTTTTTTTTTTTTACTTTGGAACCAGAGTATTTTAAGTGCCTAGCAGTCTTTTTTAATTTGGGTTTGCTCTTTATAAAAGACTTTAAATGAGTTTCATAGTTGGAAGGAAAGTTTTATTCTTAATAAATGGAATCATATAGAATGTGTCTTAGATTGTCTGATTAAGTTACATCTTAGAGTAAATTCTTTCTTCCCAATGTTTCATGTCCCAAAAATCTTCCCAGCTATTAAAACTCTAGAGAGAGTTGTATTGTTTCCATAGTGCATAAATGGCTCAAGTTCGAAGTAATTTAGTGAGGAATCATAATGACTTTCAAAAGTATTTCCAAAGTCCTCCAAAATGCACTTGTTTTGCTTTGTGGGTAACCTTCTGGTGAATAGAAGCCTCAAATAAGATTACAGTGAACAATCTCTCTTGAAAAGTATACATGAAAGCAGTTGTGTGCCAGATCTGGCTCATACCAGCAAGGGACAACGTGAGGATTTTTTTCCCAGCTCCACCCTCAGTGGCATTATATTGGTAGCTTGAAATTGGCAATGGTAAGAGTATTTACACTACAGGAATTGGCAGATACTATAAATCAGAACTTTTTTTTTTTTAAACAAAGCTGGTCTACAATACCATTGCTCAAATATATCACAAAAATTTTGAATCCTTCTGAAAGGCTTAACACCATCATAGTGTGGTATGATTTTATGCAATTCAAGAAATACTTCTTGAATTCCTATTACTACTCTAAGCAAGTTTACCTATTGTATCAGGTCCTGGGTTAAGCATCTTACATGCATTTCCTCATTTATTCCTCATAATAATCATATGAGAATGCCATTATGTTGCTTAATCACTTGCCCAAGGTCACTTGTTCATAAGCAGTGCTGGTGTCTGAACCCAAATAATAATTGTTAACAGAGCCTTTGCTTTGAAGTCCTATGTTATAGAGAAAGGTAGTGCCTGGGTTCTCCCACCTGAAAGGATAATGCAGAAAATGATGATAGAAACACTACTACAATATTTACAATGTGCCAAGTACTTGTTTTCTATCTGTGAACATCTATTGCCATGTACTAATATTTAGATTTTTTTTATAGAATTGGTAGCTATTATACCCATTCTGCAGGTGAGAAATGGTGACAATCCATTTTTCTGATTAGACAATGGAGCTGAAGTAGCAAGTAAAACCTTGGTTTTCTGAGTCCTTCTCCAAAGCCTCTAGTTCTAGGAATAAGATTTTGCTATGTCAATATATGCAGGGTGTTGGAATGTTGACATCTCTCATATGATACCAACAAACAACTTTTGTTGATATTACAACTGCTTTATCAGAAAAGTCTTTAAGTGCTAGGGTGCGATCAAGCTTGAAAGCTCCAATTTTACCATTGACAATAAATACTGTCAACTGTTTTCCTTAATGTGAAACACTCACTTTGTTCATTTTTGAGAAAATATCCGCCAGATACCTCAGTCTCAATTGCCATAGTTGTTTTGTCAATTATTCTTTCAAGCACAAATGGTGTCCCATGGGAAAAGTGAGTAGTTCTCTTCACAAGCCAAATCATCACACAAATGCTTTTTTCTTCAAACTGACACCCACCCTATTTTGGCAAATAGCAGAAATGCCTTCAGTGTAATTCTCACTTTTATCATCCAACATATATATATATGAAAAAGATAGGTACTATAAGCTCAAGATTTAATAAAAGTCATATTTTTCACTGTTTCACTGTGGATTTTCCCAAGTGAGGTTGGTACTTGAAAACTTTGCTGTGTGGCTGGCAGTGAAGGGCCTGGTCACTCTTAATGTGGTTTGGGGCTCCTGCCTTGGTCATGCTCAGGTGCAGTCTCCTCTGCCATGGCTTTTGTACCATTCATTGGAAATGTCATCAAATGACAAAGATAAATCACTTCTTAGAGTTATTGTGAAGCTAGTCTGTCCTCACCAAACTCCTGAATGGGTCTTGGGAAGCCCCAAGTGTGCCCTACTTTGAGAACCACTGGTGTAATCTAACCCTTCATTTCACCCCTGAGGAAACTGAGGTCTGTGTTGAGGGGAAGCAAATGACTTTCCCAAAAGCACACAGAATAGGGACTAAAACCCAGTATATTTTGGGTCCAATGCCAAGCCTCTGCCTGTTCCCCAATACCAGGTCAATAATGGGACAGGACTAGAAGAGACTAAAGGGGTGGAGTAATTTGGGTTTCTTCTTTCCTCATGGTGTCAGATCTTGAAGTGTTTCTTCATTCTTTTCCCTTCGTGCTTCTAAGGTCTGCTTCCTGCCTTGCTCCTCGAGCTCCTGGAATAGGTAGGCTATGCATGCTGTCTCCCCCAACTGGAATAAGTGAGTAGAAAAATGAATGAATACAGATTATTGTTTATTATTAAAAAAATAAAATAAAGGAGTGGAGTAACATGTTAGGAATCTCTGCCTTGGGAGCATAGCAGTCAGGGTCCTGGGAGGAAGTAGAGTTTAACTCAGGTGGTTCAAATGAAGAACATTTAGCAGAGAGAACTTGAAGAGGAAGTCTTATAGGCAGAGCTACAGGAGCTGCTGAGGATTGCTGGGTACCCAGATGCTCCCGATAGCTATGAGTGAGTCCTCACCATCCTAGGGCAGGAGAAGCGGGGAGTAACAGTGTTATGAGAGTCCACAAAGCTGGAGCCTCAGCAGAAGGGCCACCTGGCAGGAGCTGCAGGGACCCGGCTGCCGGAGACACGGAGCCTGCCCAGGAGGCGGCAGGACAGACAGCCCAGAACACTCTGCCCACCTTCTGATCTCTCACTGTGTCTCCGGCTGGCTACGCACTCTAGTGGTAGAGCCAGAAGAAAGGAATTTTCAAGAATATGCCTCCTGGAGAGAGAGGTGGGTATGGGCACTAGGAGATGGCCTCCGTCCTTGCAGCTGGGCTTCCCAGAGAAGAATCCAGAGGGATGGAGGGCCTTGGAAGAACCTGGGAGAGGGAAGTAGATCGTATAACAGGCCTCAAGACAAGGAAGACAGATACACAGGGACTGTTCTGTGATAGCATAATTCCAGGGCCCAAATGGTGGCTTAATTCTAACTGTGTAATTTAGAAAAGAAAAAACTACAGAGGCAGTAAAATGTCAGTGCCCTCTTCCCAGGTCCGTGTCTTGAGGCATTCAGAACGGTCCAGTGTTTACAGTCTCAGACTGTCCCCCACACAGCCTGTAGCAAAACCATGCTGTCCTGGCCACACGCCCCCACCCCTGTGGCCCTCAGCCCCAGTGGAATTGTTTACCTTGTACCAAGAAGGTTGGGAAGGAAAAAAATTTGCATATGGTATCCAGGCATATGCATTGCATCCAGGCCAATGACAAGGAATTCATGCCGTGAGATTCAAGGTTCTTATGAGGCTAAAGCGAAAAACAAAAATCAAAGCCAAAAGCATGTCAGCAGGGCCCACGGCAACCCCCTATGTGTGACCGTGTTGTATGGGATCAGGTGTTTGTTTCTTAGTGAAGAGCAGAAAATCATTGTCAGTGTGTTTTTTTGAGTAATAATAAAAAAAATCAAAGGACTTGTTAAGAAAAAAAAAAAGAGCTCAGTGGTTACCATGAATTTAGGAGTGGAAGAGATGAGTAAGCCAGTGACTTGAGGGGCCTGTGTTTTTATTTTGTAATGTTATTTGGAAAGTTAGAAGTTCTTAAAAAAATTCTCTTTCAAAAGTTCTACCTTTCCTTTTAAAAAAGGACATTTGAATGAAAAGAATAAAAGGATGATATCAAGCTGTGAATGAAATTTACGCTAACACCTATGGCAGGTGGGAGAAGGGCCTGGCCTCCCTCTGGGCTACAAAATGTGTGCTGGGCAGGATGGCTGACTCAGCCTCAACTGAGGAGACCCTCACAGTCCCTCCCTGTCCCTCCTTGCCCTCCCCACTTCCCCCTTACCCCTCAACTCTCCATTTCTAGTACAACCCTGAACATGGACTGCAGGCTTGGTCACGTCTGTGGGTAGTTTCTGGCTTCCAGGGCTGCCCTACACTGGATTTAGAACTGAAGTCACAGGCAGAGAACCCCACTCTGGGACTCAGCGTAAGGGGAGCATGAGGGAACCTTTCCTTAGCTCAGTGCCTGCTTCTCAAGGTTGCCACCATGAATGCAGCTAACACATCCTATTTTTGTCTCCAAGGTGCAATCATTTTATGGGAACTACCCCTCATTGTTCTCACATTCGTGAGGTAGGTGCTATTATGATTCCCATTTAGACTCTACACTACTGATTTGGAAGGTGAGGCTTGGAGAGTTAAGTAATGTTGCCAAAATCAAGTAGCTAATACTTCTGTGAGGCTTGAGCTCACTTCTGTCTGAGTTCAGGGCCTAATTAGGACTAAAACAGAACTTTGCTTCAGACACTGAAGCAAACTGGACAAGCGGTTTCTTCTTCTACCGAAAGGTAGGGCTCTGGACCTTTGTAGAACCACCAGCTTCCAGCAGACCTATCATGAGACATATCATATCTGGCCTAGGAAAGAAAAGTAAGAGTGATTAAGTGTGAGGTTACCTGTGAGTTTAGATCAGAGGGTGGTAGTTTCGTTGGTAAGCCAAGTCCTTAAAAAGCGGTTAAAACACAAATAAGCTCTGCAGGCTATCTGGTTTTGAATCCTGGCTCTATCAGTTACTGTGTGGCCTACAGCAAGGGGTATAACTGCTTTGTGCCTCGGTTTCCTCATCTGTACGATGGGCTAATGATAGTGTCTTAATCATAGAATTATTGAGAAAACGAAATGTGTTAATACATAGAGAAGGCTTAGAATAGTGCTAATGGCAAGGGCTGAATGAATGTGCTATATCTGAAGTCCACCCAGCCCCTCCTTTGTGTCTATTCTGGTTGCCTGGTCCTTCTTGACAGTGTCTCAATGTAGTGCCCAGAGCATGGTAGAAACAGAGACTTTCATCCTGTGAAGGAGCCGCAGACCATTCAGCTCCATCTATACAAGTAAAGATACTTGCCTGAAACCACACAGGAAATTAACAGAAGAACTAGGATTTGGATGCAAGAAATAACATCTACTGTTACCATAAATGCCCTTTTTTTTTGTTGGAGCACATGCTACATGCTAGGCAGCGTAACACATACCGCTGCACTTGATTTTTAAAATGACTGTGCTAAGTAGTCATTTTTAATCTCTTTCTACAAATAAAGAAATTGAGAGACTCTAGGTCTTGCTCACCATCACAGAACTGGCCATGGAAGAGAGGGTTTAAACAGACCGCCTGACACCAAAGCCATGATCACGCCACCTGGTACACTGGTGATTGATCGCATTCGTGTCTGTATAAGCCCAAACACCCTGCTTGATCTTAAAATAAAAGCCTAGCACTTTTGCAAATTCTGAACTTTGTATTTTAAAAAAAGTTAGTTTTTTAATTAAAGAATTTTTAAACACTGATAGACAGCCTTTTTTTTTGTTGTTAAAATTGCCATAATAGAAATGAAAATGATTTCAGGGAGAAAGAGAATAGGATTGAGACAATAAAATATAACTATTAATCAAAATAGAAATCCTGACAAGTACCTGTTAATACTAGGAAAACTTCTAAAATAGATACCTTTTTCAGGTTTAGAGGAAAGCATCAAAGAAATCAGTTCTATTTTTAGAACAATGACAGCCAATGGGAACAATTGTTTTAAATTTTATTTTTGTTAGAGACTTTTGATGGTTCCTTTGTAGAGAATCTGTATCCATGATCCTGTAGATTTCTTCCCCATGATTTTTATCTGTGGTTTCCTATATAGCATTTGGGGCTATACAAGTGCTGATAAAAGCAGAAATTGAAGGTATTTGTAGCGTGTGTGTGTGTGTGTGTGTGTGTGTGTGTGTGTGTGTGTGTGTGAGAGAGAGAGAGAGAGAGAGAGAGAGAGAGAGAGAGAGAGAGATTCAGGCTTTGACACCCTCAAAGGAAAACATGGAGTCCAAATAGAAATACATGAAAAAGTCCATGAAGAGCTATTTGGATATTTGGATATTTTCAAATGCAGGCATCACACAGAAAGAAGAATCTTGTCAAATTACCTGCAGTGCTTCTGTGGCATTTTCTTTAATGTCCATGTGCTTTCTTTTCTCCACCCGGTGACTGAATAATTCCCACTGCAGATATATCCTACCGCAAACCTTTAAAATGGAGTAATTTCCACTTGGCTGCAGGTTCAGGTGACTGGAGATGACAGCTAAACTATGGGAGTGACAACCAAGTTAGTTTCCTCAGGTTTCTGCCCTCAGGGAGGGTCAGGAGAGAGAGAAAGGAGAGAGAGAGAGAGAGAGAGAGAGAGAGAGGAACTTCTTTCAGGCTATTTTCAGCCTTAGTTCTCAGGCGTAGTTCTCAGCCTGTTCCCGTTGTTCCCAGCTGTGCGGTGTGTCCTGTGGAATCCTTAGAGTACATGCTTTGAGGTACAAAGACCTAGTAGATATATATCTTTGAAAAAATTATGTTTTAGACCTCAAACATGTCGCACTTTAGTAATGGACTTACTTATTCTTCTAAAGTGCTTCTTAAGTTACAAGTTGCCCTGGGAGTTCCACTGACTTGGCTTGTCTTGAACGACAATGACACACGTGCCTGACTAATGAGGTAATTCACTGCCTGCCTCACAGTAGGTTGGTGCTTTCCTTATGATGGTCTTGGGAGAGAATTTCCAAATTTTGAATGAGATGTTTTAAAGGCCATGTAGCAGGCTAAGAAGGTGGAGGTCTTTCCTTAAAGGTCACATCCAGTATTATTTCCCACCTTGAGAAGACAAATCCCATAGGAACTCCCAGCCTTTTCCTCAAGGACCTGGGGTTTGGGAGTAACATGGAACACCCCCACAGGGTTCTTCAGTGAGTAATAAAGATGGAGTTCATAAAAGTGGAGGGTGCCCACAGAGGCCAGGTGTACCCCTTCAAACAGGAAGCAAATGGCCTGGGCAAAGGCAGTTAATGTTTCTCTTTCTGAGGTTGCTCCTTGGGAAGTCTCCTCTCATGCTCTCTTTGTGGGCAGCTCTGAGCTAGGTAACCAGTGGACACTTTCACTTTCTCTAAGAACTGGTTCAGGCTGATGATTTCTTTGTTTATCTCTTGGCATCTCAGCTTGACTGCCTTTTGGATGACTCTCATTTGCTGTTGGGCTTTCCTTTCCTCCCCGTGGTTGGTCACCTGGGCCCTCCTCAGTTGTGCTGTGTGATCCACCTTTAAGATCGAGATGTCCTTCACCATTCTGAATTTCAGGTCAGTCATGTCTGAAACCCTCGAGAAGGAAGACCCCGGATAAGCAGGTGAGACTCTGGGCTGTTTACTTGCAAGAATGCCTGGGAGCCTTTCTGTGCTTTCCGGTTACTATTTAACTCCCCTTTGCAGGGTTGGTTGCTCACTGTGGCTTCTGATCAAAGACAGTGAGGTCAATTTCCTGCCACAAAGACCAGTCCAGGAGAGTCAGGAAGTGGGACACACACCTCATCTTTAGCTTCTGCCTCCTTCTAAGGTCAGATACCATGGGCTGGGGCTTATCCCTCTGGTCTTCAACCAAACTCAAACCTTTAAGTCTTATTCGTCAATTAAAATATCTTTCCTCTTTGTTGTTTGATGATGCTCCAGCCATTAAACGGTTCTCCATTAAATGCTCTCCAATCATTAAATGGTTCTCCTCCTGCTGCCTGAAACTTCCTTAACAATGCTGAGGCCTGAAATCATAAAATCGCAGGGTCACAAAATGTAGTGAAAGATCGATATGATCTTGGCAAGAACTGGGCTGAGAGAGCTCATGTAGCTGAATCTGTTACTATTACTGATCAGATGGCATTTTGAACCTTGTAGATATTTTTACCTCTAGCATAGAAAGAATAGTGGTACATTCATACAGTAAAGGTCTGTAAATGAATGGGGAAAAGCTGTCATATTGATGTATTTCAAATACAAACTGTGGGATTACAAAAAGTTTCAAAAGATGCATATAGTACAATGCCATTTACATAAAAATTGAGTCTATACAAAATACTACATATTCTTAAAGAAAAATCGAAAGTAGCCAAAATATTAATACATGGTGGTGTAGGTTGAATTTTGGCCTCCTCCTTCCCAATTCAGATGTTGAAGTTCTAATCCCCCAGCACCTTAGAATGTGACCTTATTTGGAAACATTAAATTAGTTAAGGTGAGGGCATGGTGGAGGAGGCAGGTCCCTAACCCAGTATGACTGGCCACCTTATGAAAAGGGAAAACTTGGGCACAGACACACACGCAGGAAGAACACCATGTGGAGCTGGGGTTTTGCTGCCACAGGCCAACAACTACCAAAAGTTAGGAGAGAGGGCTGGAACAGGTCCTTCCCTAGCACCTTCAGAAGAGGCATGGCCCAGCAATAGATTGACCTCTATGGCTAGCCTCTTGAACCGTGAGACAATAAATTTGTGCTGTTTAAGATTCTCACTTTGTGGTGTTTTACTATGGCAGCTCCAGGAAACTCAAACAGGGGGCAAGAATAAACATAAAATTCAAGATCACACTTACTCCTGGAGAATGGGACTGAGGACGGAGCTTTGGGAACTTTATCTCATTAATGGTAACCTAAAAGAGTTGCAGTATATATATTAAAATATTACCAGATGTTTAAATCTGGGTAGTAGGCATAGGGGTGTTTGTGTATTATTCTCTGTATTTTTCTTAGTATGTAAAGTACCTGAACATGGAGCAAGACATTCAGAAGAGTGTGTGCACCTAAGACAAGAATGGCATGCTGTCTCTGGTTAGTGATTCTAAAGCTGTAATGAACTTGAAGTTCTGATATACTGAAGGCCCTTCCTCATCTTTGGTGATGAAGGGATTCTGAGCCAGAAGCTGCTAAGAATCAGTCCAGATAGACCACTCGGTGGAAACCAGAGTGGGCATGGACTAGATTTCTTTTTCAAAGCAGTCACCTTGTTCGCCTGTTCTTCCCTTCAGGGTTCTCTAAACTGATTTTGCATCATTCAATTAGCTTTGGGGTTTAAATGTAAGGTCAGCATTTTACCAGTCAGGGGAGTTGAAGGAAAATATTGTCTCTGAAGCTGAAGTTCACACAAAACCCTGTTTAGGAAGAGCTCTCCAGGGCAGTGGTGATGTAATTTTGATGTGTTAATGTTCATCCTGGAGACTCAAGAATTTATACTGACATCTGCTGGACCCTTTGAATATTTCTTTAAGTTAGAATCTGGAATTCTGGGGCAGAAGAACTTCCAAAAGGCTGCTTTCCCAGCTCCGTGGCCTGGGGCGGGCCTGGCAGCCTGCTGAGAGAGGCAACTTGAAATCAAATTTAAGATCTTTTGCTCACTGCACACATTTAGCATAATACATCCATGGAAGAATGAGGCAGGACATCTAGGGTATAATTAACAATCACTTTTCTATGAGAGTCTCAGGAACACAAATGCCAATTTACTTGTCAAATTCCAAAGAGAGAGTAAGGGGCCATGTGGTAACCATGCAAAATAAAGTCCTTATTTTCAGGGCCCGACTCAGCAATTGATCTGTCCTTGTGTAGCAGAAAAGGGAATGTTGGTAAATTTTGGTCCATTGGGCTCTAGATGTAAATCTACTGCCTAAATATCTCTCCAGAATATAATTCTAATCCAAATAGGCTGCAGGGGTCAGTAAAGAAGTTAATGGAAACCCACAAACTGAGAGAAGTCAGTTCAGAGAAAGAAGACACCAAATTCCACAGGGAATTTGGGACTGGCAGGACACATAGCAATCATAAACTCTAATGGTCATGAGCTTTTATTGCTACTTAATAAAAGACAAGGTAGTGAATTATTAGTTAATAATGGCAATTTGCTTGACTGGGAAAATTTTTCTAAACATACAGCTCTCTTTAAAAAAAAATGAAAAATTTTCCACTGTGGTATAAATGTTGAAAGCTACTTCTGTTGAAACTACTTTTTTCCTCCTGAAAAGGAACCATGGATTATGACGTAAAGAAATAAATTTTAATCTCTTCCATCCCATACTCTCCCAATATAAGGGGTTGTGTGATTTGAGTTGAAATTAGATTTTTTTAATTTATTTTATTTTTTTAAAAAATTTGTTTATGCATACAAGTTGGGGTACAGGCCAGAGGCGTGGGGCGGCGAGAGGGTTCACTAGAGACAGAGTGGGGAGCAGCACAGGCAGATTGACGGAAATACACTGCTGAGGGGAGCAGCGGGCGAGGCAGGAGAGGTCTGCCGCGCCATGTGGGGTTTTCCCCGGCCAGGCGTCGAACTCGCGTCACTGCTGCCGACAGCTCCACAGTGCAGCGCCTAACTGCTGCACCACCTGGGAGGTCCTGAAATTAGATTTTTTAAAACAAATTTCACTCTTAATTATCTCTCTTGGGATGAGTTAGTTCTCAGATTCTTACCATTTAGGAGACCAGGTGAGGAAGGAGCTAGCATTTATTAAGGTGCACACTTTACATGTACCTTCAATTTAATTTTGAACAGATAATATGTCCATCTTAAAGATGAGAAACTTTGTCTCAAACAGTTTAAATATTTGGCCCCCAATTTCATGACTAGTAAGTAGCAGGTCCAGGATAGGAACCCACTTTTGTCTGACATGGAAGCCCCTGCTTCTGTCCCACGCTTCCATATTGTTCTTACTTGGTTTTAATCACTGGGTGCAAAATAGGACCAGATTCTTCTTTAGATCAAATCCATATGATCCCAGTGTTTGGACTCAAATGCTTTCTCTGTGCCCTAATGTGGGAGAGACTCAGAATGTGAAAATAACAGAATGGTCAGAGAGCAAAATGTGAAGGGGGGCTTTGGCTTTATAACCAAAGAATCCTATAGCCATGGGCAGTAATGAGGACCTTTCCCAGGCCAGCCTGAGGGGGGTGTCAGGGAGACCTCTACTGTGTTTGATGCCATAGCAAGTCTCTAACCCAGTCAGCCCACCTGGACACAGTGCTGACTGCAATGTCACCTGGGTCCATCATCTTTTGTGCTTCTGGTTAGGTACTTGCAAAAAACAATAGACTGCAGGAGAGACACATGTTCATCATCATGCAATGTGTTTCCTAATTGATTTATTTCATAAATGTTTATCAGTGTCTCTTCCTGATATCACAGAACAGACTGCGGGAATGAAGGCCATCTAGATTTGATATAAATTTCTGCTAAGCTGCTAACCGATTAAGCTGAGACTAATATCTCTGCATGTTACTGATAAAATGAGAGTAATAACACCAGGCTCACAGGATTGTTGTAAGAATTTGAAATAATATATGGAAAGTGTCTAGCATGGGGGCCTACCACATGAAGGTAAAAACAAAATGCTAGTTACTATTACCTATTTTTATTTGTATATTTAAAATGCTCATGATGCTTTATTGATGTGATAGAAACTGTAATGGATTCAGGATCAGAAAGATGAAAGATAGGGAACTTGTTCTGCCTTTGAGACGTGCACATCTAGTGTCAGAGTCAGACTATATACTCATAAGGATTATAGGAAGAAGTAGGTCCCATGACAGGTAAGGGCCAAATATTCTGGGAGGATCTCTTGTGGTTTACTATTAGTGCACTTACATATAATTTAAGTAAATTTATATTAATAAATTTGTAAATTAATAAATTTGTAATAAATTTGTCAATATATTTATACTTAATAAATTATAAAATTTATAATTTAGTTTGTCTCTTTATAAATTAAATATAAATAAAATTTAGAAGAATAAAAATATTTGGTCTAAAGACATTGGACGCCTATTGCCTCTACCACTTGGGTGAAGGCTTAAGCCAGGAATCTCTGGACCAAAGATATAAATTAGATTTCATTTCCTATGCCAATGTTAGCAAGTGATGGTGGCGCCCTGCATTGTTAGATTCTTGAGAATTCTGCTAAGAGCAGCATAATATATTCTTGTGTAAGGCCTGCACAGTATGAAGGGGCAGTAGCAAAGTGCTAAGGACTTGGATTCTGAAACCAGGCTGCTGTGTTGCTTGCTTAGTCTTGACAAGTTTCTAAATTTCCTTGTGTTTTAGAAACTTCATTGGTAAAAAGCTGGCAATAGCAATATCTACATCAATAGAGTTGTTGTTGGTAAATTCAGTAAAAAACCTAGACTAGTAACATATCTATTATTATTCTTATTATTCTAACATCATCATTAATTAGCCATCTCCGACAGTGGTGATGGAGAGAAGGAGTAGCATAAGAAATGTCATGTACTTACTATTTGTTCCAATGGCATTATGTACTAGTTCTGATAGAAATTTTCTTCTGTTATATTCTGGATTTTGGTTTTAGCTTTTTGGTTTTCAGTCTTTTTTATACCCCACGTTTGTCCATGTTCCATTTTGACCTCGGCTGATTCATACCACTTGCCTACATCAGAGCTAATATCTACCTGCAGAATTCTCTTTCTTCCCGCTGCTTAAAAGCCCAGTCTTCCAAGTGCAGAGTAGCATAGTCTCAATTATAGATTCCCATAATCTTATTTTTATTTTTTCAGTCACTTGGTAGCTAATGAAGCACATATTTTACATTAGACACTTTATACATAACATCTCTGGTACTTCCTAGATTCTGACAAAGATGTATTTATAAATGAGGAACTGAAGGCTTAAAGAATTTGAGCGGTAATTCGTTTACAAGTAGAAGATCTGGGATGTAAACTTTGGATATATTGGATTCCAATGATATTTGCTGCATTCTGGAGCCTATTGTTGCCAGCACTTTGTTCTAGCACAGCTTAGAATATAGAACTCGGTCATGTTTGTCTCAAGGAATATTGGGATAGATGAAGAAATTAACAGGGAACTGGGGTAGAGTTCCCAGAAGGAAATGGGCAATTAACCATCAGGTGTAGCCAGGTCTAAACCATGCCTGTGACAGGTAATTATGGGAATCAAGTTGGACTGAATTGGATCAGCAAAAGTGGGTTGGGGTTGTGAGGAAAGTTGAGAATGGCATAACCATAAAGGAATTGATGTGGTAAGAAAATCCTTTATTGCTCTGTTGCCATCTTTAAATATGTAATAAAAATATGGGTCACATGGATTCAGGCTGTTCTTTTTAAATAGATATGATCTTTGACTAGTAAAGGAACAATGATTATTTCTATGTTGGAATTATAAAGAATCTTAAAACCAATATGGCAAAAGTGAGAGCAACTAAAATATCAGATACTATTTTGAAGCAAATAATTTGAGATATCAGCTATAACTCGACCTGTAAGGAGTAATTGTCTTTAGCTTCCTAAGAAATGATGCTGTACTGAAAGAAGTTGCTGTGATCAAGAATTGGGGTTAAATTGAAACTTCAAGCTATTTGTCACTTATGTCAAAATTGACCCAATAACCTGATTATTCCTATTCTGTCTATGTGATATTTTAGTCACTTCAGAATAAGAATAAGCACTTAAGAATAAGCCCATAACCTCCAAGTAACCACCACTATGAATAGCGGACAGGGAAATGGATATTTTATATGACTATCTGGACAGACTACCATTATAGCATTTTTTCTTATAACTTTAGTTCTTTTTAAAAAAATGCTGTTTGAAAGTAAGAATTATCCTAAATACCTACTTTACTAAGTTCAAATTAATACAGAAAGAGTAACATCTGTTTTTCACAGAGAAATACAGGTAATCTGGAACTTTCACATTTTTGCATTCATTTGAATCTGAATTCCTTGTGATAAAATATCCCAATTACCTAGCAGTCACTGCTTTTGAAACAATGAGAGTCTACTCAGTATGTCAACAATTTTGTCTTCAAAGGTATAGATATTTCATTAGTAGTTATTATTATATCAATACAGTAATACATTTCCTTTCCAGGTGCTCAAACATTCAGAATACTCAGTTATCCTTTTGGAATGGTGCTTTGATGAAATCTTGGCCTATTATATATCAAAGTAGCCTATTAAATATCCAATTAGCCACAGTTATGAAACTTAATGGTTTTTCTACATGTTCTGAGCCTTCACTCTGAGGCACTAGTGTCTGTATCTAATCTGTAATCAAATGGCCAAGGTCTCCCAGCCATCTTCAGGCACTTACGGTGTAATATTCTTGACTTTCTTCTTCCTAAATTCTGATATGGTGTTTTTCTCCATCTATTGTTGATCGGAACTCCTGGTGTCTTTTGGATTTTGTCCCCGTTTCTTCAAAGATTTGTTGGACTCTCTTTGGTAGTAGTGGTGAGAAGACTGTACTGTGCAAAGAAATGATTTGCAATGGATAAAATAGATATTTCTAAAATAGATAATATTTTGAGCAGTCACACCCAATATCTTGTCTTTCTCCTTTGTTCATGTCTTCACTGTTTGAAAGTTTTGCCCATGTCATTAAAATTTGAAGTGTTTCAGAAATAAAAAAAAAAAAACTTTTTCAAATTATTGATGGAGTAGATCAAGGTCAATCCCAGACTGATTCCTGGGCAACTCTTTTTACCAAGAGAGCTTGTCATGACAGGGACCTCCTGCCCAGTTTCAGTTCTTTCTCTCCAAAAGTCTTCCAAATAGAATTACACTGGGGAAGTTAAGGCCACTGTATTGCACAGTCCTCAGAGGGCACTGTGTACATCATGGCATAGTTAAATATTTGTCCCCGAGGTTAGCCAACACTGCCTCCTTGGGTCTGCTTCCTCAAACTCAATAGAGCGAGATCGTTGGTATGAAACCATATCCATATTGATGTTGATTTAGAGTCGATGGATTTGAGAGCAGAGCAGGGTCCTTGGGTTCACTCTGGTAAAGGTTTCACCAGAGCTCCCTTCGACGGCACCTGGCAAGTTTCTCCCAGAGACAGAGACTCAGTTATACTTAAAGAACAGGTTTATTAGGACAAGGAAGTAAAGGACACTTATACAGACACAACTGGACAGGAAGAGCTGCCCCTCTGAGGGGCAGGTTTGCTAAGAGAGGCCTGCATGGTGCAGGTTACAGGCAGACAGGCAGGCTGCTGCCCTGCAGAATAACAGAGTTGGTAAAGGAAAGCACCTGCATAGGCACAGGTGGGCAGAGAAAATGGCTGCCCTGAATTCTTGCACGGATGGCACTGATATAGCCTTCTTTCAGTTGGGAGGGGCTCATCTTTGGGGATGGCTGTCTGTTTACTGGCTAACTAGAATTAGAAAAGAGACCAGAGATTCTACAATGGGCTCAATTTCTGTATCTTTGCCCCTAGACTGCAGTCTAGCTCCTGCCTATGCTTTGTAACTTAGGAGCTGGCACCTAGGGATTGTGCTAATGGTTATGTTGATTTCTTCTACCCCCACTTTCTGGTGTGGGTCTAGTTCTAATCTTATTTTGCATTCTATCTCCTCCATCATGTATGAATGAAATTTTGCAAATCATGATCATTCTTTTGTTTAATTAACTAACTTTCAGGTCTTCTTCAAGAATGCTGAACTGGGGCAATGATCAAAGCAACCAGATTCACTGGGCGTCTGCAGAGTTATCTGGAGAGGCATCTTATGCTGCAGTGGATTTTGCAGAGAGAAGAAAGCCATTTATTGTGTCAAGGCACCAGCATCTTAGGGTTGTTTGTCACAGCAGTATAATCTTGCCTGCATGGACAAATACACCTTTCTACAAATAGTCTTCTGGGTTTACTCTATATTTACTAGTCCATTTAGCATGCTCATGTTCAAAATTTCAAACAATGCAAACAGATGTGCTGCTCACATTGGTATAGGGTAGAAGTGAGTCACAACTATTCCTAAGTTCTTCAGGTTTGAATGGTAATGAACATAGATGTGCTGAACTACAGACCAGTTAGTCTAAAAAGCAAGGCGGGTAGAGGTTAGTGGGCATTCAGGCATGAGGATCAGCCCCATGGCGGTTGCCAGCATGGTTGGCTTTCCTCCCTCTGCTTTGCATCCCTACTGGACTGGCCCATGTGAGCAGTTCTGGACTCTCTAGTGAGCCGAACATTCCTGAAGGCAGGAAGTCTGGTACTTCTTGCATCTCCCTGTCAGCCTGGTTCCAGACCTGTGAGTGAGTCCAAAGTACTTGTTGCATCGGCCTCAGAAAGGCTACCTTTCTACTTCCGTTGCAATTCTTGACAGCTGCCAGGTCCCTTCTGCCTTCTCCCACCTTGCCATGTACCTCTGACCTAGGGGCCTGCCAAACAAGACCCAAGGGACACATTTTGCTAAGAAAAGCTGACTTCTCCAGCAGGGGGGATTTGCGTGCCAGTGGATGTCATGCGAGACAGATTGCAGACGCCTTGCCTCCTTGGCCATCAGAATCAGAAATGCTTGCCTGCCAATCAGCATTATGGTGAAGAGCTGTGACATGACAGTTGTCTGACTTGTGTTAATACGTTCTAATCTCGCAAACTAATTTTGTTCCCCCACTTGGCCGTCCTCTCATTGTGTTTGGCCTGCCAGGACTCGTACCATCCATCAATCTTAGTTAGTGGCCTGCTCCTTCCACCCTACAGTGGAGAGTGTCCCGGGCCCCAATGAGACAACCGTAACCCCTTCTACGAAGCTTCCTTTGCAAGCAGCTCTGTAACAATGCTGTTGTCTGGATCAGAACAAAGACAACGTGGCCTTGTCTAGGAGGGCTGACAAATGGCCATTGTCTGGGCTGTTTCTCAAGGCGGGTCATCCCGTTCTGGGCTGAGTTGTTTCTTATGAGCCAGTGAAACATGTTACATTTTTGGAATCAAATTCACAGACCTTTCCTTGGACCTAGTTTCCCCATCTGGACGTGGAGTTTCAGGTAACATGAGCTCTTAGGTAGTTCTTGTCTCTGAAATTTTATGACTTCATTCTGTAGAAGATTCTTGTATGTCTGTTCATCTTGATTCTTTTCATTTAAGCTACCGTGTATGGCATTTTTGAGGCACATAGGGTTGTTACAAATCCCTGGAGAATCTCACGAAAGTTATAAATATTATCCCTAGAAAAATGCACTGTGTAGAATTGGTTCTTAAGATGTCCTGAGGTTTGTGAACCCTTAAAGTCCATTTGTGGTCCCTAGACTGAGAAATAGTCATTGGTGTGCCCTGATTTTATTTCTTACTCTATTATTTATTTTTGAATTCACAATACAGTAAAATATTTCTTTGTGTTTCTCCCCAACTTTTTGTTTTGAAGAATTTCAAAACTACAGAAAAATAGAAAGAAGGTACAGAGACTATACACCCTGCAGCTAGACTCACCAGGAGTGATGTCTGTCATCTCGTTTTTCCTCTCCTCCTCCTCGTTTATTTTGAATCTTCTATGTCTTCTCTTCCTCCTTATTCTCTCCCCTCCCTTCTCTTCTGAATCATTTGAAAATAATTTACAGGCATAATTTAAATACCTTTCAAATGCAGGTGGGCTCTAAACTGAAATGGTGACATAGGTAACTGTGACTGTCCTGGAAAGTCCTGGGAAGGAATGGGTGTACTTTGGGACTAGGGTACCCTTAGCCTTACCTGGCCCATCTGTCATGGGACAGAGACATTCATTGCACATGCTGAGGTCACACATCCAAGTGCATGACCAAAAGCATCCTTCAAATGCATCTCTTTTACAGCTGGCCTTCTGCAGGAGCCTGGGTCTTTGGAGATAAACAACACCCAGATTCTTTCTTCTTTGCTGTCTTGTGGGGTGACCAGACAAGAACACACCTAATTGCAATAGTAAGCAGACCTGCCCAGGACATTAGAGTCATGGAAAAGTGCTAAGATGGAGGGAGATGAGAAAGCACTTCTGCTGGGAGGAAGGGCCTGGGAAGGGGTTGGTAAAAGGTATCACGAAAGGGTGACATTTACCCCAGTTCTTGAAAACGGGCACGTAGTGTAGCTACAATGTGAGCAAAGGCACAGGCACAGCTTGGGACAGGGTTCATGCAAGCAGCGAGAGATATGCTATTCTTTGGACTCAAATAATTTTCCTCTCCCACTGGCCTGTCCCCACATAAATCCACACCTCCCCAACCACTGTCTCAACTCCCTTCCCAAAGTCTTTTGGGGTCATTGCTGAGAGGGCCCACTGCTCTTTCCTTGAGCTCTTCTGTCTTTTAATGATCCAAGAGAGGCACGGACTCTTCTTGCCAGCATCAAAGTTGAATATGGGTGCGGCGACTATGCAGCCTTGCCTATCCCTGCTCCCTGGGCTGAGCCCTACTGCGGCTTGGCCGCAACTGCCAGCCTGGAGTACTGAAAGGCAAAAGCACCTGTGATTTCCTGATGAGCCACAAGAGGGGGAAGTGTGAACACAAATGAAAAAGGAAAGCGTCCAAAAAAAAAAAAAAAAGCACATACTACAACAAAACACAACCACCAGCTGGGAAATGAACAGCGTTTCCAAGGCCCTCCTTCCTGATGCTAGACTAGCAGTTTCAATCTGTTCTGTATCTCCCTCTATGTCGCTGTTCTTTCTTTGCCCCCTCTCACTTTGTTTCTCACTTTCTTTCTGGAATTTCTTTGGGGGGAAATGCAAATTCATTTGCTGCCTCTAGGTTCCAAAATCAAATGTGCAATTCCAAGATGGGAAAAGTCCAAGATCTGAGCGGGTTTGGCTTTAATCTTAGTATCAGTCAAGGGGGAATTTCAGCAGCTAAACTCCTCTCTCTTTATAAAAACAAAACAGAAAAACTGAAAATGAAAATCAATGCGGTTCTGGTTGCAATAATATTAACAGCGAATACTTGCCTTCTGTTCTATGTGCCAGACACTTCTAAATGCTGTATTTACATGGGATGACTCCCATTAATCCTCCTCATTACTCTCTGGGGATTACTACCATTTTATCTGAGGCACAGAGATGTCAAAGAGCCTGGTCAGTGTCACATAGTTACTGTCAGAGCTGGGATTTGAACCAGGTCGTCTGGATCCAGACTGTTTGCTCTCAAGCTCTCCATTGCAGCTGAATCTCGAAATGAAGAGTGTACAGTGTTCAAAACTAGGGATGTGCTGGCCCTAATGCTGTTCCAGCCAAGCCAGATCTCCAGGTATATTTTAAGTGAGATATTTGATGGGGGGGAGGGAGTGCTGCCTCAGGTGAGGGTAACAAAAGAGAAGGAAATTAGGTCCTGTGAAAACAGTTGACTCAAGTGAGGAGGTGTAATCTGATTAAAAAAAAAAAAAAAAAGGAAGAAACCAAAAAACACAAACAAAATTTAAACCCAAGACAACTTGACAGTGGAGCCCAAGACAATTGTTCTTAAATATTTGAGAGACTCCAAGAGCTCTGTCCATTCCGGAGGCTCAATGGCGTTCATGCTGAGGCCATGGAATGATCCTGGGAGACCCTATCCAGCTTATTTGGGTGGACTCAGACCTTCTGATCTGCCCCCAAACTGGCAGGCATTTCATGAGGAGAGTGACCTGGGGTTATTTGGACTTTCTTGGTGGCACCAGGCCGTCTAATAGGGCTCATTCCCTGAGGACGTAGAATCATATCTGTGCATCAAGATGACGTGCAATTTGGGATGATTTACTCAAGTGTCACTGCAAACATTTAGAGCTGTCTTTTTCTTTAAAATAATGCTGTTATTATTGTAAACAATGCATGTTCAATAGAGGACATTTTGGAATTACAGAAAAATATGGAAAATACTCATCCTGTCCCACCACCCTGAGAAAGCCACGATTAACCCTTTATTATATTTCCTTCTGGTCCTTTTTAGGGAGATACTTATATCCTTTCCCACATGCTTCTTAAGGTTCCTGAAAAGGGTCCTTCTTGAAAGAGTCATAAAACTCAGAAGTGTCACAGCCTTCTATGAGGCCTCAGCTGGAATTTCCTGCAGCCACCAAAGAAAGTCTGTGGTGGAAATATTTTGACATCTTTCTGAAAGAGAGAAGGGATATAATTTCTTCTAGGATCTCCAGTTGAGGGTGGTGATTATTTAGGTGCAGATCAGGGAGTATTCAGATTTCATAAAAAGGGGGGGTGGGGTGGAGCAAGGGAAGAGAAGATATTGCCAAGAGGCTCTAGTGGGCCAGGTTGTAGGGAGGGCACATACTCATTTATTCTAGAAATATCTGAGTGCCTACAGTGTGATGAGTACTTAGGATGTAATGGGGAGCACATTGGGCACACAAGATCCTACCCCCAGGGAGAAAACAACTTCAGGGAGTGAGCTAGAGAATGTAGTAAGGGGCCATGCCTCCCCTGAGGCTAGGGTGCATGTGGTCCAGAAAAGCTTGCCCTAGGGAAGGGGAACTAGATCTGAGTCCTGAATATTTCCTTTTCTCCTCTCAGCCCCACAGGAAGGAGACTACATGAAGCCTGAAGGCCAACTCCTGGCTTTTTGGATTCCTAAGATCTTGACATATTCTTTGAAGTTCTAACAGAGTAGTGAAAAGGACAAAAAAGTAATTAAGACAGAAGAAGCTATCTGCTGTGGGCATCCAGAAGAGGAAGCAAGCTTGACTTAAGGAGTAGGGAAGACTTCACAGAGGAGGTGATGTTTGATTTAGGTTTTCAATGATGACTAGGCATTTGTTAATCAAAAAGTGTGGGGAAAAGCAATTTGGTAGAGAGAAACACTTATGAGAAGGCACAGAAACAGGAGCCAGCATGATATACTGGGGGAATAGGGGGTGGGAGAGTGGAGCGGGGAGGCAGGCCTAACAGGAGCATCTGTGATTGTGCTGTTGCTTCAGGGCAAAGATCTAAAGAGGTTATTTAAGAAGCTTCAACCTATATGTGAGGAAGGGGGAATTAATACAGTTTTTTTTCTTTTAAAACAAATTTCTTTATTCTATGAAATATGTCTATACATTTAGAAAATTTGATATAGAAATGCTTATTAGAGAAAGGAAAATAAACAAAAATTCACTTGTAATACTACCAAAGATAGTTTTATTGTCACTGGGAACAGTTTGATCATATCTTCCCTGAATTCTGTTTGTCTATCCATCATCTGTCTGTCTGTCTATCTATCTATCTATCTATCTATCTATCTATCTATCTATCTATCTATCTGTCTGTCTATCCATCTATCCATCAATCATCTATCTAGTCAGCTAGCTTTCAACCTACTCATCTTTCACCCATCTATATTTTAAATAAGGACATATTATATGTACCATTACTTATTCAACGTTTTCGTAAATTTAATAGAGGGTAGACATTTTTTTCATTGTCAACAAACATATTCCCTGGCCTCATCCTTCTTATGGATGCATGAAATTTTATTGCATGGGTGCACATCTAGATTTTATTTAACCAGTCTTCTATTATTGGGTGATTTTCAATTTTCTCTATTGTAAACAATTCCGTAATAAAAATCTTTGCAAGTATATACTTGTGTAATTTTCTGATTCGTCCTTTGGATAAATCCACAGTAGTATAATTTAGTTTCTTTGAATTTTGGATGTTTAAATATCCAGGAAAGGTTTTAAGCTAAGAAGCAGCTATATGACTTTTATGTAGAAAGATCTCTGGCTGCTGGTTGTGGGGAGAAGTTGGGGAAAAGCTGCTGCAAGATTCTAGGAGAGGGATGATGAGGACTTGAGGAAGAGAAATGTGATAAAAATTTTGGGAGATACAATCAACAGAAATATTTGTAATTTGATATGAGCGAGAGATTTAGAAAGTGAAAATGTCAATCTTTAAGATTAAATTTTTTTTAAGTTAGTGATAGTCTCATCTTTAAAACATAGAGGATAAAAGTTGGGGTCTACTGGTCTTATGGGCTTCATTGTGCCCCCCACCCCAAATTCATCTCTAGATGTGCTAACCCCCAGTACTATTAGAATAATGACTATTTTTGGAGTTGGGGCTTTAAAGAGGTAGTAGAACTGAAAGAGGGTGCTAGGGTGGACCCTCATGAAATATGGCCGGTTTCCTTTTATTTATTTATTTTTAAAAAGATTTATTTATTTATGCATACAAGAGCTAGGGTGTAGGCGAGAGGTGTGGGGGAGGGTGGTGAGAGGATTCACCAGAGACCGAGTGGGGAGCAGAACAGGCAGATCTACTGAAATACACTGCTGAGGGGAGTAGCTGGTGAGACAGGAGAGGTCTGCTGTGACATGTGGATCAGCTCCCTGGCCAGGGATCGAACTGGTGTTGCAGTGGCTGCTGATAGCTTCATAGTGCTGAGACTTAGCCCCTTGCACCACCAGGGAAGCCCTGGCTGGTTTCTTTTTTAAAAAGAGGAAATATAGGCATGGATGGATATGGAGTAAAGACCACGGAAAGACAAAGAGAGGACTTCCCTCTACAAGCCAAGAAAAGACCTCAGAAGAAACCAGTTCTGCTTGCATTTTGATTTCTGACTTCTGGTCTCCAGAATTATGAGAAAAATAAACTGCAGTTGCTTAAGCTCCTGTGCTATAGTAGCTCTGTGCTATAGTACTGTGGTACTGTGCTATAGTAGCTCTTGCAAGCTGATATCATTAGAAAAGAAGAGGAAGAGAGAGAAGCCTGGATTGTCATTTAAAAAATGTCTTTTAAATCCTCCTTCTGTACTTTTTTCTTAGTCACTAATGGGTTTGCAATATTTCTGCAGAAAATGAGATCAGTGTATAATCAAACTCTGTTTACTGATGATATAAAAATAGTACAACTAATCAAATCAAAATGGTGTTATCAAAGGAATTCCCATCAAGTTTTCTAACCATTTACTAACTAACTCATTTGATTAATTTTTTTCTTTTTTTATGAGCAATTGATCTTTGTAAATTTTCTGTGTGTTCCCAAGGTTAAGTGATTTAGCGTATAATTATCCTACATTGTATTCATGAGCCTCCAACAAGCTGCCCTCCATTCTTGTAGACAATTTCAGCCCTGGGTTTGTTTATCTGTGATTATTAACATATTTAAATGCAACTACAGAATTCTGATGCTTAATTTTGAGTTGGTGTGCTGAGATGTTTCAAAAAGAAATTAATGTAGCCGATAAAATAATTTCTATAATTTTCAGACACTTTAATAGGTACAGCAGGGATGTTATAGAATTTTGTTCATGGAGATTATTACAACATATTTGTACCTGTTACAGTATTTCTGCTAAAACATTCCCTAAAATGTTAGCGGTTAGGAGAACGTACTTCTTTCAGATGAAATTGATATGACATTTTTCTTGTGTGATGGTTACTTTGGGGGAGTTATGAGATGATAATTGCTTCAGGTTCTGAAAGAGGGTCTAGAGGCTCTCACCATTTTAGAAAAATCTGATTCAATCATCCCTCAAGCAGATGCAGCAAGTACCTGGGCTCCCCAAGATTCATTTGGGAAACTGTGTTCTAAATTGAGTTTAGCTAGAGTCTGGAGACTGGAGAAGAATCCTCTTCAGATCTCCTTGGCCTTCTCAGTGCTATGAAAAGTCTGTGCAGGCTGAGGCTGACCCATGACTTAAGCTCAGGGCATCAGCTTTAGGTGGGTTCCAGCTCACCAACATTTTCTAAGCATTTGTCCCATGTTCTTTCCTGGGCAGTGGCGTTACCAACCAAGACGAGTCAGTCTTTCTGCAAAGAGCTCACAATATTACCAACATCATTACCTGCTCTTGGGGCCTCCCTGATGGCTCAATGGGTTAAGTCGTAGCACTATGAAGCTATCCAGAGCCACTGCAGCATGAGTTAGATCCCCGGCCAGGCAGCTTCCCACATGGCACAGCAGACCTCTCCTGTCTTGCCTGCTGCTCCCCTCAACAGTGTATTTTGGTAGATCTGCATGTTCTGCACCCCACTCTCTCTCTGGTGAATCCTCTCACCCCCTCCCACCACACCTCTGGTCTACATCCTAGCTTGTATGCATAAATAAATAAACCTTTAAAAAAAACCCAAAAAACATCATTATCTCTTCTCTAATTGTACTCTGTGGCTCTTGAGAGCTGGGTGATGCTTGTAGAAAAAATGTTTCCTAAATTGAATGAATGTAAGTTATTTAAGAATGCCTAGCCCTTTCTAAGAGTTATACCACATAATAACAGACTAAAGGTCAAACTGCAAAGACACTTATTTAACAATTTCTAGGTAAAATATCTAGAACCATCCCAAGGAATATAATTCAGAAAATGCTGAACTTATGGTGCCTTCCATTTCTGGGATTTCTGCTGCGCTTGTCCTCTAGGTAATTTCGTAAAGTTCCATCTCACTCAGTCTTGCCCAGTGTTCTTGGTACTCAATTACACAGCAAGTGTTTATATAGGCCAAACCTTTTTACAAAGACCCCCAGGGCTTCTTTGAATTCTTTTCCTGTTACAGGAGATTTTATTGTTTCAAATATTACTTACAGTCAGTTGCGTCACTGGCTGGGAATCTTTGGTTAAACTGAGATTTCACAGTAACAGGAACTGATTCAGTCTCTGGGGTTCGCTGTGCACATTTTTGGTTGTTTTTTTGCTCAGGTTTATAGGATGATTTTAGTCTTCCCGGCTTTCACTCTTTAGATGGTGGACTCCCTGAAGGTAGGGACAACAGTTCCTTTTTGTCTGCTTTTGTTCACCTGCCCATCATGAAGCCCCTTCCTTCCCTTATGCTACATAGAAAATTATCCTTATCCAGTGTCAAAACAGTAATTCCTTCCAAGACTGATTCAGTAGCTCCTGGGTGAATAAATGTGCCTCCCACCACTTTCATCTTCAAGCTTAGGTGTGTTTCTTTTCTTAATGGAGAGATAGGCAGAAGAAAGTTCTAGCAGCCTCAGACTTGGTCTGCTTTCTACTTTCTCAGCCTCTTTATGACCTGGGGATGCTAATGCTGACTGTGTGGCTTAGGGCCCCAGCCCCTTCTTGCCTCATCATTACACATTCTCTCAAACCTCATGTGAATAACTTGATGAGCCACTTCTGACAGCCACAGAAAGGTTAGTCAAAGATGAAGGAGCAATGAGATTTTGAAATACTGAGAATTAATAATCATGAAAGCTTTGTGTGGATATCAAGGTTGTTCTTCCTTTTTTCCCATCAGCTCTGGTTTTTGAAGAGATTTCAATCTGACATGGCTCTGTCTTGGGGAGCACAGGTAAGAATCCGACAGAGCTGAAGACCTTCCTTTAAATGTCACAGGAACCCCCACTCGGTGAGCTAAGTCTTCCCCATGCCATGTTGGGGAGTATTGTTCAGCTCACTACGTTTGTACTTGAGTGTCTTTGTGACTCATGGTATGATCTCTTTGTAGTTCATCCACTATTCATAATTGTTCACTTGTGACCTTGGGAGAAAAACAAATGAAAATATGTTTTTTTCCCCCTTGAAGAGCTCACAGTCCAATGGGAGCAACAGAGATCTCAGCAGATTGTGGCAATGCTGGGCAATGAGGAAAGGAAAGGATGGGGAGCATGGGACAGAAGGACGGTGTCTAAGGCAGCCCAGAGAGGGGGCTGTTAGAGTTGCATCTTCCTTACGTGAATCTTTAGGTCAATGGAGGGGTCAATGGAGCTGTTCTATGCAGAGGCAAATGGCAAATAATTTAGGTGCGCAGCAGGAACACAGCCGTAGACAGTGGATAAGAACACAGGCATGGCTGGGACTCCAGTAAAACTTACATATCAAAATGGGTTGATGGATGTGGCCAATAGGTCAAAGTCTATTGACTTTCATCTTAAAGAATAATAATAACAAAGCTAAAATGTTTCCTATGTGCCAAACACAATGCACACACACACTCACACATGCACACATTGGTATGCACACACACATCCTCATTTACTCCTCACAATTACTCTCTGATGTAGGTCACACAATCTCCGTTTTTATAGTTGAGGATTCTGGAATTCAAAGGCTAGGCTGACCCTGAGGTCCATGTACTCAACGACTATTCCACACCACGTGAGAATATAAGGGAGTGGGCATTGAGGTGTCTGGAGCTGCGGCCCAAAGGCAAGAGACTGTAGGAGGAGAACAAGCAGAGAGTGGCTAGAAATGACATAAGAAGGAGCCAGATAGTGGGGGAGGGGAAAAGGGGAGGAGAGTGAGTTGAGGGGGGCTCTGAATGCCAGGCTGAAAAGTGAGGGCTGTTAAATAGACAAGGCAGCACTAGCTCTGGGGGAAGTGGTCACACATTATCCTGAGATTTGACCCTTCTCACTGACCTCTTGGGAGCAATGCATTGAATGGAGGGAGTCAGGAGTGAGTGCCAGTTTCCTGCAGACACAGGGAAAGGAGCAGGAAGGAGAGTCTTTTGGCAGATACGGGTTTGCCTAGGGGCCAACTCTGTTCAGGGGGGATAGTACAACTGCAGGAGTTCTGGAAGGGTGGGGGGGCGTCTGAGCAGGATTTCACTGGCCCCTCTCCAGGGTTGCCAGCCTGTTTGGCTTGGCCGAGCTGGAGCAGCAGTTAGCCCAGAAGGCCAAAATTCCTCTGCCAGATGCAAAGTTTAATAGTCATCAGAGCCCCATAGCTGGGGAGAGTTTATAAATTCCCATACTTATTATACGCAAGGCACAAGACTGTTTATTGAGGATTTTTTTTTAATTAAAGCTCCAGCTCAAGCCCCACCCACGCCCATGCCTTACTGAGGTGAGTTATTTCTCTCCATCTTTTTAATGGGCCACAGTCACCCTGTTCTCTTGCCTCAGGCACAGGGAGAGCTCTCTGGAAAGAAAAGTGTCCAGGATGGAAGGGGGCAGCCAGCTGCAGTCCAGGCCGGGCCAGTAATTGGCTGAGATGATCCGGGAGGCTCAGCTAACAGGCCCAAATTGGTCCCTAATCAAGTCCAACCTGAGAGCTGCTCACTTCCCAAGGCTGCCAATTTTCCCAGAGAGGGCGAGAGCTGTCGGGCGGGATTCCGTGCTGCCTGTTACAAATGGCTCTACAGTGGTTAAGGACAGGAACACAAACCCTCTTCAGAGTCCATTAGAACATGTCACCTGCTTTGTCCTGGCAGAGACTCGGCTTCCCTCGGCTCTCGGTTTCCCGGTGCCAATGCCGCAGCCTAGCTTTGGGGAACCCTGGCGGGGCTGGAGTCTATTTTGCGCCAGTACTATGGGCTATGGTAATAATCACCTCGTGGCCCCTTGCACTTGATGGACTTCAGATGACTCTTCAGAGGACAACTCTGTGTGGCGGCCCAGTGGTAGGTGTTAATCCCCCTTTTGCAGATGAAAGAAATCCCCCTTATACAGATCAGAGGGAAATCTACATTTGGGAGATGAAGGGAAAAAAAAACTCAGAGAAGTCAAACAGCCTGCCCAAGACCCCACAGCTGCTGGTTCTGGACTCCAGGCTCTGTCCTCTGTCTCCTGGTGCTGTTTCTTTCTTTTTTTTTTTTTTTTAAAGATTTATTTATTTATACATACAAGCTGGGGTACAAGCCAGAGGTGTGGGGCGGTGAGAGGGTTCACCAGAGACAGAGTAGGGAGCAGAACAGACAGATCAGAAATACACTGCTGAGGGGAGCAGCGGGTGAGGCAGGAGAGGTCTGCTGCACCATGTGGGATTCTCCCCGGCTGGGCGTCGAACTCGCGTCGCTGCTGCCGACAGCTCCACAGCGCAGCGCTTAACTGCTGCGCCACCAGGGAGGCCCGCTGTTATTTCTTGAGAGCAGCCTGACTTGTGGATTGCTGGGCAGGTGTATTCTGGTTAAACGGGCCCTGGGCCTGGCTATGCTGGGACTGGGGGCCACAGCAAAGAGATGTGTTCTGGAAAGGTGGTGGTCTCTCTGGAGGGAATGTCACCAGAGGTCAGGGCAGAAGGAAGTGTGTGCTAGAAGCTGGGCATTGCTGCCAGGCAACTAGCCCCATACTGCCTGGTTACCTTGACGATATGGAATGAAGAGGTTCTGAATGATACCAAGGCTGGGCATGAATCCCAGGCCTTCACTGTGTCCAGAGCTTGGGGTCTGATTCCTCCTTTTGCTGATCATCTACCTCTAGTTACTTGGTTTTCTCTGTAGCACCAGGATGTCTCCTCTTTCTGGTTATCACCCTCATTTCCTTTACCCCAGATGCATCTACTCCTATGGACCCTTCTCCTTCCTCCTCCAGTTTGTTTCAGTTGCCTGCCTCCGGTTCTGAGCATCAGAGGACAGGGCCCAAGCAAAATTCAGTTCAGGTTCTTTCCTGGCAAATGGAAAACTTGTCCTGGGTCTTCACATTCATTAACTCATCTAATCTGGAAGGTGGGCTGGCGCTGGCTCAGACTGACTTGCAGGAGCCAGGTGCACTCAGGGTCTGAGGTGCCCTGAGGCTAACATGAAGCCTACTACTGGGCTGGGAGTATTTATACCATGGAAACAAGCAAACACTGGTGTTTTCCTTTTCTCTCATTCAGCAAGTTGTTGTTGACCTTATACCAGCACACTATTCTAGACCTTGCCACTAGTCAGTAACTACCAAAGTTGAAATAGATGTTTCTTCTTTAACTGGGTAAAAGGGGAAGAACATTAACTATAGCTATTTTCAGTTTATAGGTGAAAAAGTTACTCAGTGAGTGTAATTAATTGTTCAAGGGCATTCAGCTAAGTAAGTGATAGGATCAACATTTGAACCAACAACAATCTGATCCCTAAGTCTTTGCTCTTTTCATGCCACCCCATTTATGACCCTGCTAATGCTTAAATTGCGTGTATCAGAGACTGGGATTCTCATGGGCCAAGTCACAAGCATAAGACACATACAGTTTTTACAGCACTTTTAAATATTTCAAATGCTTTCAAACTCATATTACCTGATCTTTACCACCTTCTTGTGAAGAAGGTAAGTATCATTAGTTCCACCTGAAGTTGAAGAAATTGATACTCAGAAAGGTTAAATAAATGTCCCTTGGAAGCTCTTGCTTCTTTCTGGGTCCCAATAATAATATTAGGTGGTGGTGTAGAATAGGAAGGGTTATGCAGCTAAGAAAACTTGGGAATTCAGGGACTTCTTGGATTCCTACCACTCATAGCCCTGGACAGTGAGAAAAATGTTCAAAGAGATCATTTCTACAAGTAGCTCTTTCCCAGAATGACTGATTCTCCATGTTATCTGTATAAGTCCATACAGAAAACAGATCCTGATATTGCCCCAAACTTATTAACTACCAAGGTTGAAATGGATGTTTTCTCTTTAACTGGGTAAAAGAGGGAAGAACATTAAAGAAAATTCCAGGTGCCCAAAGTTCTGGTTAAGTGAGGTTTGTTGGTATTCCTTTGAACCACAGCTTTGGGATGCAGAGCAAGTTAACTAGGCATCTATGGGCTTGTGGAAGAGTTCCATTCCAGGAGCAGAGCCAGAAGATGCAATTTCAGCTGGGCCGCTCACTGGCTGTGTGACCTTGGGCGGATCACCTTGGCTTCTCTGAACTTTAGCTTCTGCCTGTATGAACAATGATATATGAAATAAGCTATTTATTTGTTTTGAGAATGAAAGGTAATGGGATAACCAGAGTGAAAGTGCGCAGTGGGTATTAAATAAATGTATCCAGTAAATGCTTTTCAAAGCCATAAGTCATCCCACGACTGGCTCTTGAGGAGTTAACTCTCGACTTTTGTCAAAAATCCACTTGGCATGGTGTGAAAAGGGTTAAATTTGATTCAGCAATCCAACCAATTGTCCTCTTTTTCTGCAAGCCTGTTTAGGGAATGAGGCCATTCTGCTGCCACCTCCCTGGTGGCATGGTGCCCAGCTGCTTTCTGCAGGCAATAGTGTGAAAAAGATTTTAATAGTCAGTCATGCCCTAGAGTGGGCAGAGCTTATAATTTTCCATGACTTACCATGCTCAGCCCCAATTACTCTTGATTGAATATATATATTTTTAAATCACCTCATTAATAGTGGTGCTTGTGATTTCGCCTTTTATTTCTAATAGAAATCTACCATTTTTCACTCCATGGTTTCCTAGCCAAGTGGGAAAAAGACAGCCAGGGTGAAATAGATCCACTGAAAATAGTTTATGGAGATTTTGGGTAGGAAAATGTTTTCAAGGCTAATGTTAATGACACAAAGGAGATACCCCTGGACCATTGTCTTTTTCTTAATGTCTCATAATCACAATCTTCTTAGTCACTTTGGTAATCTTTTGGCCCATGAGTTAATTTTGCAGTGCAATGTAGTGAGCCCAAGAGCTGGAGTGAAAGAGATTGAGAGTTAATAGACATGAAGTGCTCACTGCTGTGCCCAACCTGAGACCCTTTTCCCAGTACTCAGCTGCAAGAATCACCACTTTGAACTTGAGTGGACCGGACTTCTGCAAAATTAAGATGTTGATACAATTTGTCTTCTGGGTTTTCAGCTTTATATTCATTTCCATATTCTCTATGTCTCCCCAACTTCAGCCAAGTTCCTTTATGCTCCCTACAACTTCACATAAAATCCTGCTGTCAGGGAAGACTCATGGGTTTATTCCCAGTGCAGTGCCAAGGAAGGATGTTCTGCGTGATCTCTGAGGTGGGTATGAGTTGGAACCAGAGAGCTCCCTATAGAAGGTAAGTCTAGTTGGAGTTTCAAACTCAGTTGTAGGATTCACTTCTGAGAACGTTCTTGGTCAAGTAAGGTGCCATTTTGACACTCATTGGATCACTTTGTCCCCCCATTTTCCTAGTAGAGGTTTAGAAAACTTCTCCTGCCACAGGAGGACTCAAGGAGGCCATAGCTACTGAGCTGTCTGAATTCTGCTCCATCATGATGAAATACTTTTAGCAGGTTTATGTCATGCAGCATTTCTATTATCCATTCTGCAAATGAAGTCCCAAGAAATCAGTCAAATGAATCTATCTTTCCAGCACTGCTTGGTATAGACCTGTCCATCATGCTAACTCAGTCAGCCCCTGAGCTGGAGGGCTCAAAGCCGCCATCAAAGAAGGTCTGTAGTTATTCCTGCTGCCATAGCCTCAGTGTTGCCATGATGCCCATTGGAGAGCTTTTGATGGGAAATTGGAAGTGAACTGAGATCAGATTAAGGTTGAGCAAAACAGACTAGGACATGCACAGAGTCTAATTGGGAGGAATGTGACATTTTGGGAAGGACACAGACTCTGGAGTCAAGAGAACTGAGTTTAAATCCTAGCTGCTTCTAGCCTTTTTCATCACTGTGGACCTCAGTTTTACTTACCAATGACAGGAGAATAGTTATTTGTGCCCTGATGACACCCAAGGGCTTTTGTGAGCATCTGTTGGGATCTTGAGATGATGCTAAGATCTAGGGGAAACTGCCCAATGACCCTGGGCCTGAGTTTTCCAAAGGGGATGCAGGGAATTGGCTGATTTTACCTGAGGAGCAGGGAGGGGGCTAACTTGAGTTCTTCTCTCTTCTTTCAGCAGACTGTGGAGTTGGGCAGGAAACCATTCAGAGAGAGTCCGCCCTGGCCCCAGGGGAGATCTGCAAAGATGGGACCTTTGGGTGGAGTATAAGAGCAGATTGTGGAGAGGAAATTGATAGAAATTACAACTGACAGGTCCCAGATTTAAACATTTATTGACTCCAGCTAAGTATGCATACTTATTCTAGTGCTACATACACTTACTTTGATCTCACACACACACACTCTCTCAAGATGTCAGAAACACTTGGATGTTACACACACTCAGCCTGTTACACAAACACACCCATACAGATGTTACACATAATTTCTCAGGTGTCAACTACACTCACTCAGATGTCACCGACACTCAAGTCTGCGGTAGACACGCGGCTTGCCCGGCTTCACACTGTCATAAGCACACTGTGGTTGTGTGATGCCAAGTTCACTTGTACCAGCTTCAGAAAAAAAGAGGATCTATTGTAAAGATTAAAGTTGTGTCACAGTTGTATCACAGCCAGGTCTCCTGAGGGTGTCAAGCCCCTGGTAGGACTTGTTTCCTCTTTTGGCGTGGGGAGCAGATATGTGGGCTTCCTCCAGCCTATGGTTCATCTGTTTTCTTTGCTGGACCATCCCTACCTGTTAACCCAACTTTCATTATTTACTTTTTTAATATCACGATAGCACTCATTTAGCTCTATTCTCAGAGACTAATCTTGGAACACCCATTCATTTCCCTTTTTTTTAAATTTCAAATGTAAACTTTTTGTGTCTTTAATCCTCTATCCTAGGAAATTGGAAAAAAATGTAAAAAATAAGCAAAAGAAAAATATCCCCTATTGTTATACTGAAACCTGTACTTAATTTCCAAAAATCTATTTTCTTCTTTGTTTCTCTGCAGTTACTTTTATAGTTGTGATCATAGTATTATTGATAGATACCATTTTACTTCTTGCACGGAAATGTAGTGGAAGATATCTTCCTTTAAGCACATACTTACAGGTGAACCAATCAAGGCCTGGAACACATTGAATGTGGCCCTTGTCCACCTGTGTCCCAAAGAAGGTAAATTGTTTTGGACCAGGTTGGGGGCCTCTGCCTCAGGCATCTTCCTCAACTCTTATTGATCTGAATGCCCAGGAATTTGATGGACCTTCATTGCCCCATTAACTCTGATCTCAGCCAATCCTACCTTATCAACTAGATTCCCAGGGCTGAACTTTGGGTTCTTAGGAATTATATACCAGAATTATATACCACATTTTGAATATTTTCATTTTTTTTTCTGGGGGACTCCACTATTTTCATTAGCTTCTGAAAGAGATCCATGATCTAGGAATTCTAGAACCCCTGTCTGTTGATAGCAGAGTCCATCCCAGTCTGCAGGCATCTGTGCCCTTCCGGTTTCCAGTCAGTTCAGTCCAACCCTAGATGGGAGAGCAACCAACAAAATAAGCCAGCTCATTCCTTCTTCTTCCAGTTTTTTTTTAAACTTTTGTTTTCATTTTTGAGGTTTGATGCACATTATTCTAAACTGTTAAAAGGGGTGAGAACCTTCCCACACAGAAGAAAATAGAATTGGTATGCAAAGTAGGCCCAGTCTTGAATAATTAATTCTGATTTGCATGTTCAGATGAGCCTGAGAGCTGGCCTGGCAGTGAGGAGGAAATTCATATGCAGGAAGGTGGAAGGGGGCGTACCCAGTGGGGGAAATTCTGCTTCTCCAGGAAGCTTCACTGCATTTCTCAAGTTAATTCTTTGGCCAACTGGATCTATGAAATTCCAGGGTGAGGAAAATTGAAGCACAGGAAGGGAAAGTGTCTTGCCCAAACTCACACAGCAAGTTACAAACAGAATATACCACACAGTAGTTAAAAGCAGAAGCTCGGGCACTCTACTACCAAGAATTCTAATTCCATCTCTTATTGTTTATATGACCTTGCCAAGTTATTTAACCTCTCTGAGTATCAGCTTCCTGATCTGTGAAATGGAATGAAATAATAGTATCCCCTTTATAGATATGTTGTAAGCATTCAATTAAAAGCTGGTGTTTATAGGTTTGGTAAAGATAATTGCTCTTATTGTGAACCTTATCATCAAAATCATTCACCTCCTCATCTTCAACAGTGGAACTGTGATTAGGACCCAGATTTCCTTATCAGTACAATTTATGTTCACCAACAGCAATGTAGGGTCTTTGGTGAGGCTTAGTGCCAGCCCCTTGTTAATTACTCTGGGATACTATTGCCAGCAGCAACCATAATACTAGTAATGATAGTGTATCTCAGTGGGCATTTTCCCAAGTACATTGGTAAACATTTAACAGATCTTTAGACCCCCTCAGAGTGATGATCCATGGGCTCCGGGACCCCGATGCTCAGGATGGAGAGGATGTGCTAATGGATGGGATGGGATACCCTCAGAGGATCTGACCAGCAGAGATTGCAGAGGTGCAAGCCTGACCAGAGCCCATGCCCTCTCTTCAGCCCTTTCTAGTGGGGGCCGGTCAGGTCATCACAGGACTTAGCCTTCATCTGGTCCAGGTCCACAAGTCTGAGAGTCACTGTGGCTCATGGAGGAGAATGGAAACCACCAACAGAACCAAGTGTATGTTGCAAGTCCTCACTGTTTCTACTCTTTGAGTGGAAAGGGTGTCCTATGGGAGAAGAGCTCAAGATTGGACCAGTGGGTGGTAGTTACAGAGAGACAGATCTTAACTCTAGTTAAATTTGTCAAGAAAGAGTGCTCTATAAAACTAGAATGGATCTCATTAAGATGAGTTTAGTCACTGAGAGTTCTTCAACAGAGGCCCTTGGGATACTGCACAGAGGTTAGACAAGTTAATACCTGAAGTCTGTAGCTCTCTGGGAGTCTGTGTTCTAAGTTTCTGGGCTAGATGATTAGACCCTCTTGCCTCTAGGAGACACAGAACTAGGTTTCCTGTCCATACCCTTTAAGATCCAGGAAAGTCCAGTCAGGGAGCTGGGCAGCCCAAGTAGCCCTCATAAGAGACAATCAAACTTCTTTTTTCTGTACCATGAACCCCCAATTGGAAGCACCTTCAGCAGATATGATAGGCTTAACCCCTTTTGGTAGGAGGACTGATTTTTAAGGCAGCATAAGATAACAGAAAGGACACTGGACCGAGAGCAGACATCCTATCACCGAATTGCAATGCTGCTACTCATGGCTTTATCACTTTGTGTAACTTGCTAGACCTCTCTGAAGCTTAGAATTTTTAGGATCATGTCATTCACTTGCTGCAACTGTAAAGAGTAGTAATAATGTTTGCATGGTGCTTGACACAACTTAGGTGAATTCTATAATATGCATGTACATACCTATGCACATTGAAGATGTACATATTTACAAGATGGTGGTGAAGACTCAATGAGAGAAGGCAGGGGAAAGCAGAAATGTCACTTTTCTTTCCCCAAGTATTTGGGGTATGTCAAGGTGTCTCTGTTTCTCTCTGATGCATCACTCTAAGTAACAATCTTTCTTCAAGCTTTGCTTTCGGAAGTCCCTATTTTTACTGGCTCTGAGAGGGAGGACAAGCTGGACCACAAGACTGACAGAGGATTTGTTTAAAGGCAAAGAGAACACCTCTCAAATAGTGATAGCATTGCCTGCTGATTGATGGGTGGGAAAATTTTAAGCTTCTGTTGTAAGATCTCATTCTGAAACCCTAGGACAATTTGTTGTTTTGTGAGATGTATCTCAGTAGAAAGAGTGAGAACCAAAAGTACACCTGCCCTTTACAACCCAGCTTCTCTGCTTCGATTTCTTCATATCTAAAACAGGAATTATAAATTCTACTTCTCAGGATTTTTATGAGAATTCTTTGAGATGACTGGAGGAAATATCTAACCCAATGCTTGAGTTGTACTCAGTGAATCTGAGTGAATACTAGTGAACTTTCTAGATAGCCAAGGGCTAACCATTTAAACATTAAAACCTCTGAAAACTTATTTCATTGTGTATCTTTATACCTTCCTTCACCAGAGGAAACTGAGTATGGCTTGACTGCTCCTGGGGACTTAGGGTCATCTTTATGAAAACGAACCACTGTTCTTAGAGGCCTTGGGAAGGCAGGAAGGACTGTGTGCTTCTTTGATAAATGGCTCCAGAATAAACTTCTGCCTCATCACTTCTGTTGGTGCATCTGAGAATAGTACTTTCTCTACAAATTTAATGAACTGCCTCACCTTTTCTGTAGGCTGGGAAAAGGACATCCATGAATTTTGTGAGTAAAATGAGTTTCCAAATGCCTGAAGAGCTCCCTGTGGATAAAGTACATGGGGGTGTGACAGCTCTTTTGGCTAGTTCACAACTTGGTTGCTTCTTTCCTTGTACCCGGATGCACTCTGGACACCCATATAAGTCATGATGTATCATCCAACTGGAAAACAGATTGTAGAATCTTGCACTGCCCTGGTACAGCTTGTCTGAGAAGCGCAGGAACAGCTGGGGAGCAATGTTAACTCCTTGACTTTTTAGAAAAAAAAATACCTTAATCAGGAGTCTTTCTTTTGTGTCCACACACATGTGCATGATTGTGTATGACTGAGATCCGCTAGTTTCCAGTTATTGTGATTCGGCTGACTGGTCAATGCTGGCCTTTTTACTTCTAGGATGAGGTTGTTTGGAAATCCCCGACTTAAGCTATGAACTTGCACTCAAAATCAGAGGGTAAATCCACTTTTCCTCAAACTCTGGAAAGTTCTGTGCTTCCATAAATAAAAACCATGGGCAATATGGGTACACGAAAACTTAACTTGCAAACTTGGACTAAATTAGAAATGAGGTAACAGAGCTTTAAATCCAGAATTGTTGCTCTGAGCCTTGCAAAGTTATGGTCCTTTACTCTCAAGTTGCATCGTTTACAATCCATAGGAATAGTATCTGGATTTGAAGTATTTCCTGCTAGGGAGTATTTCCTGCTCAGACATTGAAACTTGGGACTATAGAGGTGGGTACATATACATGTTGCTCAAGGCACAGACACATACAGACATGCGTACATACACACTCACAATAGATGAAGGCCTTCTGCCCTGTGTGCCATACATACGTGTACGCAAAGGTACCACGAGGTCTCCTCTTCACCTGCCTCCCTTTCTTTGCCTGACTAAGTCCTTATCTTCAAGCCCAGCTAAAGTTCCATTTCTTCTGATGAGTCTTTCCTAGTTTCTCTTAATTTACAGTCTATGTCTGTGTTAGGCACACTCAAAATACTCTCTCCTTTTCTCATCTTAACGCTTAATATGCTTTAATGTGCTTGGATATTAATTGATGTATAGCATTGTTCCCTGAGTATAGATGCTTCCACAGATTTTATAACCATTGTAACTTCATATTGTCTAGTACATAATAGGTGCTCAATAAATATTGTTGAATGGATACAAGGAATAGTCATACAATTCAAACAAACCCACAAAATCACTCCCATAGACACATTCACAGAGATAAAAAGGTTGACACAACTATGATATGTGCTTGGATAAAATGATGTTTGCACTGCTATATAGCCAGGGCCACCCACGTGCTGTAATGCACAAACCCACAAGTACACACACCCCCCCCCAAATATACATGCACCTCAAAGAAGATATTTTCCTTGTGCTTGTACTCACAACCTGTGCATGCAAATTGGATTTTCATCACGTTCTAATCCTTTGTTGACATTTATTAAGACAAAACAGAGGTGTGCAGACACAGCCTTTTGGCTGGGCGGGCGCATCTTTGCTACGATGTAATGTCAGAAACTGTTGATGCAGAATTAATGCTCACTTTTATGAGTTTATCTTATGTCATAGAGTTGAAAAAAATTCGGTGTAAATATTCATCATATGGCTTAATTGGTTTGATGTACCGTAGCAACAAGCATAGCGCCAGACGCTTGCTATGGAGGCCTCCGTGTTGTTTCAAAGTCTTTATTATTATGACAGCAAAGTCTTGTTCATTAAAGTTTCACAATCCATTTTCATTAGGTTGAAGCTGAGTCTGTAAATGAACAGTTGCTCTGAAAAATCAAGCCCTCACAGTTCTCGCTGGGGAAGCTGTGCGTCTGTATTAATTATCAGGACGCTGGTGTCGATCGACGATGTTAATTGCACTGATGGCTCGTTATTTGGGGAATTGCCATGCATTTCATGCAGGGATAATAAAAATGAATTTTTAAACAAAGAGACTTAAAATAATATCGAATCTGCAGAGAATACCAACATCAAAGGCGTATCTCAAAGCTTTGAATTTTATCTTTGTGGTCCAAAATGTTAAAGAGGCGCTTGCAATGCAGTTGGTTCCAGTTTGCAGTGAAGGAAAACAAAACAAGAGTTAATTAACTGTTATTACAAACCTTTTCAACTTTAATTTGACTTTCAAATATTAGCATTTATCTATGAACTGTGCTTCTGGGTTTGACAAATTAGTTTTCACAGAACAAGTTTAATTAGGCGTCATTGTGCTTTTATGTCAGTTTTCAGAGCTCCAGACAATGAATGGATTAACTTATTAAAAGTCATCTGTTTAAAAGACTTTGTCGAATGGCAAATGGGTGGGCAAAGTTGCTGGGCTTTGCAAGGAGATGGGGAAAACGATATTGTTGGATGGGTGTCAGGGGGGTTGTAGATCAGATGAGAAGGGGATTGGCCTCTTTTCCCATGGAAGCCCACTTTGGGGGCACCTCCGCCTTCCTGCCCCCTCAGGTGGTGAGGAAACTGTCATCAGGATACCAGTACAGTTCTTAGGCAAACAGGGGCCAGGAAGACACTAGCTAAACTGTAGAGGGAGGAACTGACATAGAGAGACTCTGCCGCAGCATGCTGGGTCTGATCACATGGCGCCCTGCACTTGACAAGTGTTGCATTAGATTCTCTAATTCAGAAGTCAGCAAACGTTTCCTGAAAAGGCTGTACAGTCTGTGTCACCACTCTTCAACTGCCAGGGCAGTGTGACAACATTAAGCCAGTGGGAGTGGCTGTGTTCAGGTAGGACTTTATCCACGACGTCAAGAGTTGGGGGCAGCTTTGGTCTAGGGCTGTGGCTCGCTGCCCTCTGCTCACGTGTTGAATGTCACGTGTCGGGGTGCACCAACCAAAAGGGCGTCTCTTCTCCACTGATTTTCACCTAAGAAGGACTCACCCCTGGAGCCTCCCTGGTGGCACAAGGGGTTAAGTCTCAGCACTATAAAGCGATCAGCAGCCACTGTAGCACAAGTTCAATTCCCAGCCAGGGAACTTCTCACATGGTGCAGCAGACTTCTCCTGACTCGCCCGCTGCGCCTCTCAGCAGTTTATTTCAGTAGATCTGCCTGTTCTGCTCCCCACTCTGTCTTTAGTGAATCCTCTCACCGCCCCCCATGACTCTGGCCTACACCCCAGCTCTCGTATGCATAAATAAATAAATCTTAAAAAAAAAAGGACTCACACCTTCTCATTGAAAAAATTTCCTGATTTCCATCTAAGTATTGCTGGATAAACTGTGTGTGTATGTGTGTGTGTGTGTCCTGCCCTCAAGGAACTTACATGTAATGGTGGTGTTCTTATTTTGGAATCAGCTTTTATAGTGCAGGAGTTTATTTATTTTGACTTGTTGAAATAGATGCTAGTATGCTAGAGAATTTTAAATTTTTTTTTAAGATATTGGGTCCAGGATTAATCTGTAAATGTGTCTGTGGAAAAAAGTCATTTCTTATTACTATACTTGCAGACCTTTCTAATCTCCAGGCAAAGCAGACCACGGCAGAGGGAGACCTGTTTGGGTCTCCACATTGGATCAAGAGGAATAATCCATTCATTTCCAAAATTTTTATTGAGGACCAACTATTGTGCAGGCTGCATGTGGAACACTGGAGAAATGGAGAAAATGGTATAGTTTTTGCCCTTGGAGAGCTGATGGCCTATAGTGGAGACAGGCCTATTAACTTGCTATAATTAAAGCTATACAAAATACTTTGAAAGCACCTGAAGAGGAAAAAACCAACTGTACCTGTCAGGAAAACCTACAAAGAAGTGATTTTAAGATGGGCTTTGAGGAATGAATAGGAGTTTTCCAGGCAGAGAAAAGAAGGTAAAAGGCATGTCAAGTAGAGGGAACATCATGTACAGCACTCCAGTCATGAGAGATGGCCAAGGCACAGGCTTGGTCAAGGAGTGGGAGTGGGGGTTGCCAATTCTCCTTTCACACACACCTGCGTGGGGCTTTGCACTTGGGTCTCTCACTCAGAGGTGGTCTCCCTACAGATATCCACGTGGCCACTGCCACGTGAGAGTTGAATACTGCAACTCTCTCCCCAAAGAGCAGCTCCTCAGAGAGGCCTCCCCTGAGCACCAAACTTAAAATTGTATCCCTCCCCACCCTGTCTCACCATCCCTTTACTAGGCCTGCTTTAACTCAGTACATCTGCAAGGTAGTATATTGTGTACTTAAGTTGTACATTGTTTGTATCTCCCAACAGGAGGAAAAGCTCTATGAAGGCAGGGACTTAGCCTGTGGTAGATTCTGCAGTACCCCAGCTCCCGACACAGTACCTCAACAGATGTCTGTGCCAGACCCTGGGAAGCAGATTCGTGCTTGCCCCAGAGATGTCCACCATCCAGTCCAATCACAGAGCAGCAGTAATGACAGAGTGTGCTAAACACTATAGCAGGCAATGGCCTTGAATGCCAAGGAGGGAGAGTGCTATTTTACAGGTGACAGGGTTGCCAAGGGGGCGTCCTAGCCAGGGTAGGAGCAAGACTGGATTTAAACACTAGCATCCCAGCTTAATTCCCCAGGGACCACAAGGAGCCGAGAGAAAATGCTCCTGTCCAGAGAAGGATCTGAGTGTCTCTCTCTCTGCTGCTGCGGCCTTGAGGACCACACTAGGAACTCCAAGTATGCTCACTGCTGAATCCCCAGGGCTCCTTGCACAGGCCTGGGAGGAGGCATAGAACTGGGGTACAAGGGAAGCCAGCAGGGTGCAGTACTGAAAGAGGCACTCCCTTTTGGGTGCTGGGCCTGAACCTGCATAGACCTGAGAGGAAGAGTCTCCTTTCATGGTGCATGCCAGCTCCTTGCCTGCTTCACCCTACTCCCAGCCTGCGGAGGTGGCTGGTCCAGAGGGAGCATAGACTATATGGCAAACCCTGTTGACTTTTGTTCAGAACAAAGAAACAGAGGTCTGGAAGTGGATCTTCTCAGGATCTGCTAAATTTAAGGAAAAATAGGCCCAGGAGGTAAGGTCTTAAAGAATGAGAGAAAAAAAGGATATAGATACCAGAGGTCCAGCTTGCAGTCTTAGCACCATGGTTACTCTCGCACTGCAGGATTCTGCCTCTCCAGCTCCCCATTTCTGGGCTCCATGTTTCCTCTTCCCCCTTTAGATCTAGTCCTCCCATGTGTCCAAACCGATGGTAATTGGGCAGGTAAGGTTGAAATGTTTTGGGTTCACCTCTGCCTGGACATCTATGACACTGGACATACTGGACACTGTGAGCTTCTGGAGGCTGCACAGAATACCCCTCTTGCTGTTCTCCACTTGCTTCTGCCTAATCCTTCTCTTGGTTCCCCTGCTCCTACTTGCCTACACTCAGAACTGAATTTGGCTTTGGTTTGGTGGGACGCTCACCCCTGGCTCCCTTGGGATTGGCTACCAGCCTTGGTTCAGCCACCTGATTGAATGTGTATATAACATCCCCCCCCCCTTCCCCCAGGGCTATGCTTCCCTGTGGAGCTGTCCTACTTGCAACTTCCTATAGGGTCTAGAGTCTCTGAGTCTCTCAGACCAGGAGTTTCATCTGCCTTGGAGGCCTGGATACTTTCAAGATCTACCACAGCTCCCTGAAGACCTTGCCAGCCCTGAGAGGTTACTCTTCGAGTTCAACTCTGGGCATGAGAATTACAGTCTGGCCATGTGTAGGGTAGGCAGAAGAGTTATCAGGGTTTTCCACCTACCCCCTTGGTAATAGGCCTCTGTAGGTCTCCGCGTGTGCCTAATGGCAGGCACCTGAAGAAGGGCATGGTGTGGCGTAGCGTGGCATAGAGTGGTGTACCATGACGTGCATGAGGCAGAGACACAGAGAGCACAAGGAAGAGGCAGACAAGGTCCAGGAGCTGTGGGACGAGACCTCAGGTGGAGGTCCTCGAGGACTAGTCCAGGACCCCTGAGGCAGCAGAGTTGTTGGAGAAGGACCATGATTCGGAGCTGGTCCAGTGCTGACACAAGGGAAAAGGCCAATGGATTGGGACTAACAGTCCTGCCAGATAGTAGAGGAAATCTGGCAGGTTGATGTTATGTTATGGAACCCTGGGGGTGGAAGATATTGTTTATACACTCCAGAGGATGGGAATCGGGAGGTGACCAATGGGCCTCGGTGGCCAAAAGCAGACTGTGCGCACTCTGAGTGCCACAGCCCAGAGAGGCAATGGCTAGGGCAGGCAGAAAGGGGCAGACGTGAGACCAGCCCAAGATTGGCGGAGGGAGAAAGCCCTTGCCAAGTGCTCTGCAGCCAGGCAGAGGAGAGGCAGCAAAAAGGCTGACTTAGACTAGGCAAAAGCAGTGCCAAGGTTGGGAAGCCCTGAGTGGCTGTTAAACAATATGTTAAAGAAGGCCAGGTGAGTCTCTTAAAATCACCTGTGTGTGATGCCCTGTTCATGATTGAATAAAGGTGAGGTGCTGAGGAACCCATCCTTGGGGGACGGGTGGGGAACGTGGCTGGTGGTGGAGACCACAGCCAAAGAAGGTATCTAAGAGAGGCCACATGTGGAGCTTGTATCCACGGATCCCCTACCCATGCTCATCTGAAAAGGGTTGGCCTGAGTGCAGCTCTGCGCGTCACATTGGTGGCTATGAAAGCTGAATTTTGGAATGACGGCAGAGAGTACCCCTGGAGATTGGGCAACTGACCCCCCCAAAGAGTAGTATCGCCAATCTCAAGAGTTGAGCGCATCCTAGGGGTGGATGTGGAGTGTGGCTTGTGGCTGAGACCACAGCCGGGGAAGGCTGGGAAAGCCTGACAGCTCTTGGCGTGAGATGGCAAATGTCGTGAGTGGTTCCCCCCTTGAATGAGCAGTGCCTTCGGAAGCAGAATTGGTGGATCATGTGCTGGCGCCTATAATCTTGTCTTTTGCCCATAGGTTGGTGCCCTTCCTGGGCTTATTTGTATTTTGTTACAGTTTTGCTGCATTGTTTATTTGTGTGGGTCATGGCTGCAATGTTTGTATTCGCCAAGGAAAATTTATGTTTAGACTGTTTGGCAAAAAACCCTGAGGGGGTTGGCTGTAGAGTAGGCAGAAGAGTTATCAGTGTTTTCCGCCTACCTCCTCTGTCATGGGCCTCTGTAGACCTCTGTGCGTGCCTAATGGCGGGCGCCCGAAAAAGGGCGTGGCGTAGCGTGGAGTGGCGTGGTTGGCGTAGCGTGGCGTAGCGTCGTGTAGCGTGGTGTAGCGCGACATGTGTGTACACAAGGCAGAGACGCAGAGAGTGCCAGGAAGAAGAGTGCGTCAGCAGAGAACACAGCAGCAGCAGAAGCAGCCCCACAGCGGCAGCAGCAGAGAGACCCTGAGACGCCACCAGAGAGCCTGGAAAAAGGGAAGATTTGCCGGGGGTGGGGGAGGGAGGCCTGCTAGCCTACCTGCCTTGTACCTGGCTGCCTCGCAAAAAAGATGTAAGTAAAAAGCCTAAAAATCCACTGAGGGCTCCAGGACTCCTTTAGACCCATCTGTGCAGTTTCATAGAGAACCTAGGTTCTTGGGCCTCCCCGGTGGCACAGCGGTTAAGTGCTGCGCTGTGGAACTGTCGACAGCGGCGATGTGAGTGCGACACCCAGCCGGGGAGAATCCCACATGGCGCGGCAGACCTCTCCTGCCTTGCCCGCTGCTCCCCTCAGCAGTGTATTTCTGATCTGCCTGTTCTGCTCCCCACTCTGTCTCTGGTGGACCCGCTCGCCGCCCCACGCCTCTGGCCTGTATCCCAACTTGTATGTATAAAATAAATAAATAAATAAATAAATCTTAAAAAAAAAAAAAAGAGAACCTAGGTTCTCTATGAAATGCTCCCAGTGCCTTCCTGCCTGTACACCATGACACAATGGGGAGAGGGTAAAACACTGGCCAGTATCTCATGGATGAAATGAAGCTAACTAAAACTCTCATCAGGCAGTCAGTAACTGCTGCAGGTGAATGGAATAGCCCCCTACAGTCTTTCGACATTTAAGATTAAGGCACTACCCAAGAGGTGCCTTCGTGAGAAGATAAACAATAATTTCATTTTATCCTTACAGTAGTGTTTCAAAGATCATTTTATCGTCATCCCATTTCATAGATGTGAACACTGAGGCTTGGAGAGGTGAAATGACTGGGATTCCAGAGCTGGTAAATTGGTCAAGCTCACCCTAAGACCATGCTTGTTCATGGCTGTCCATATTGGCCACTCCTTGGAACCCATGCTTGGGGGGATTCAGTCTAACCCTCTCTTGGGGCACTAAGCACACTGGACACCTCTACTCTTTACCTTGTCACTCTCGGGAAAGACAATGATGGCTTGGTGCACACATGCAAATGACATCCAGCTTCTCACTGCTGGATCCCTGAGCATAAGCACTTGTTGTTCATTTCTATAAATGTTAACATATCAGGATGTATTTTGACACGCTACTAAGATAAGTGCTAGAGCTGACAATAATAATGTATAATTTATGTCTCTCATATTACCTTCCCATCACTGTGCTTACATTATTACATAAATTAGTTTAATGTATCTGACATTCATCAGATAATTTAAGCATTTGTTCTTTTGTCTCTGTCTCCTGCTCACAGGCTTCTAGGCTGGAGATCATGGCACCATTTTGGCACTGATTTACGGGAACGCTGGGAAAGTTATGGAAGACTTCCCTGACATACAGAAAGGAGGATTACTTTCTGTGGGAGTGACTAAGCCACAGGACGCAGGCAGCCCCAGAAGAAGCCCTTACCTCTGAGCTAAACTGCAAAAATGGCCATGGATTCTTCTCATCCCAGTATGGACACCCCCAGGTAAAGTGACACTAGAGCTTTTCCCACCAGAGGTGAAGCCTACTTTTCTAATTTTTATTTCTGAGATTGGCCTGTGTCTGACTTTGGCCAGAGCAGTAGTGACAAATTTGTGCATGGTGATGTGCTCTCTTGCTACTTTCGGAAATAAGTACTTACTGTTATGTGAGTGACGGTACAGCTCCAAGCAGCCTGCTAGATGAGAGAGCCCTGGATCACTTGCTCTCTTGCCCCTGCTGATGCTCAGTCACTGACCAGACATATGGGGGAGGCCTTGGCTGCCAGCTGACTGCAGTCAGCATGCATGAGCCCATGGAGACCCACAGAAGATCTGCTCAGCAGATCTCAGCCCAAGTATTGATCCACAGGATTTCCTCCTAGATGCATAACAGCTATCTTAAACCAATGAGTTTGGAGTGATTTGCTGCATAAACAATGTCATCTAGAGCACTGAGGTTGATTGACATGAGAGTCCTGTTTGTTAGAAAGAAGGGGACTTTTTCTCAACTTTTTGTTATGTCTACTGACTGGGCCAGGCACTTACATATATATTATCTCTCTTAGTCCTCACATTGGGCATTTTATTGTCTGTGTGAGGTTGACACAATCATTATTTCTATTTTATAGTCAAGAAGATTTGACATTCAAAATATTTTGGTTAGCTGTCCAAGGTCACAATGCGGGTAAATGATAAGCCCAGAGTTTGATCTACCCTGATCATTTACTGTGAAGACGATAGAATCAGGGACACCTCCTGTGTGCAGGGCCCTGCACTAGTGCTGGCAGGTTGCAGAGACAAATATGGATCAGTCCTCACCCTCACCAAGCCCGCTGGCTGGCTGGAGAGGCGGCACCCTGCAGCACACTATGTCTAGGTCTGTGCAGCGCTGTGGTGTGGTGGCATCCTCATGTGATCTGGTGCATTGGCGCCGTCATTTCCAGCGCTTCTAACATCTGTCCACTTAAATCAATCAACATGTCCATTTTCAGAGTCAATGCCTATAACCCGTGGCTTACCCATGAGACTTCTCTAAAGTGCAAAGCTTTGTTTTCATGTTCACAAACGCTAAGAAGTGGTCAAATATTTAAAACCAAAATGTCTGGTATTGGCAAAGGTCTGGAGAAGTTGACAGACTTTGTAAATTGATACAAATTTTTCTAGAGGGCAATTTGGATTAGGTAGCAAAATTCTTGTATACATTTGACTCTCAAATCTAGAAATTTATTTGATGAAATTACTCATCATGAGGATGTGTACAGATTTAGTTAAAATATTTTAATGTTGACAAATTTAATTGAAAACAGTCTAAAATATTCAATGATAGATATTGGATAATAAAAACATGACCCACATGTTGTAAATTAACCACTGAGCTAAAATGATGCAGTAGGTGACTAATATGAGATCATGAAAAAGCAGAGTATAAAAACAGTATTGTAGTATGAATTCACCATGAAAACAAAGTGTGTTTGGAAACATTCTAGAAGGTTATATAATAAAATATTAACAATGGCCACTTCTGGAGAGATTAGGATTTTAGGCTGATTTCTTATTTATGCATGTTAATTAACATTTTTTCCATTTTCTTCATTAGGTGCATATGTTCTCATGGTAAAACACAAATAAGAATAAGAGCCTTAGAAACAGCACTCAGAAATTTAAATAAAATTTTCATTATATCTGTTTACCCAAATCTGAAAATCTGCGTGATAATCAGGCTCTAGTATTAAATTCAGTGGAAAAGTTGTAGAATTTAAGAAGTGAGGAATCAGAAAAATGCTGTGTAACAGTATCCCACTCTTCCTCCTCCTACCCCAAGATATGTGGATTTCTTACTCCCAGACCTCATGTTGTCTCTTATTTTGATTCAAAACATATCTGACCTACTATTCTTTGAGAATGAATTTTTTTTGGTATTTATATTCCACAGATGAGTTAAAACATCCAATATCTTTCACTTTTGTCTTATTTCAGTTAACATAATCACCTTGAGATCTGTCTATTTTGTACCAAATACCACCATTTTCTTTCTTCACAGCTGTGTAGTACTCCATTGAGTATATATTCCACACTTTCTCTATCCATTCACTGTTGGAGGGCATTTGGGCTGGTTTCATGCATAGTAGGAATAAATATTGCACTCAGCAAGAAGATTATAGTGGTTACCAGAAAAAACAGGGGGAAAGGAAGAGAGGAGGGAGGAGGGTGGTAGATGGGGTAGGCATGGGTAGTTTGGTAGAGAGAAAAAAAATCAACAAAAAATCCAATAAAGAAGTTCCACATTTGAGCATTATTCATTACAAAGAGAAAAGGTTTTGGTAGACAGATATGGGCTCAAATCCTACTTTCTACCTATTTAAATGATAACAGATTAGTCACACATAACTTCTTTGAGTGTCCATCATTTTTGTCCATGAAGTGTGGGTATGCAACCTCACTTGAAGTCATGGTAAGGGAGTTGGACAAGTGTGTGTGAAGAGTTCACAGAGTACCTTTCATAGAGTTGGTGCTCAATAGGCTATGGTGAGTACATTGGTGTTGTTTTGGTATTGTTATTATTGCATAAAGGAACAGGAGAATATAGATACTAAGCCAACTTTTTTTTTTGGTGGACAATTTGAATCAGCAATGAACATGGATATTCATGGGGTCCAAGGGCAGTAAGGGGATGCTGGTTGATTGGTGAGTCCAGGATTTATCTCCTTGGCAGAGGTATTTTAAACAGGCCCCTATACATCTCCTAGGGCTCAACCCAAGCATCTTCATGCTGGGAAAAAGTGTTTTCTTTTACAGGTAGAGCAAGGTCATTATCTCCTATGTGTAGGAAATCGCATCATTGGCCGCCATTAGAAACATGATTTAGCTGAGAAGGGGACCTGGTGACCCTCTGTGCACCGGTGCAGATTGATGGTGGTATTGGTGGTTGATCATGACATCCTTCCCTACCCACTGCACCCAGGCACAGGCTTAGGGGATCTCCTCAACGGGGTGTCTTGTGCTGTGCTGCTCTTGCCAATTAATCAGAGGTGGTAAACAAGATGAAACCCACTTGTCTTTTTTGAATGAAAAGTGGGTAAGGGTGGGAAGGGCTGAGACTGAAGGGTTATCTATTTCAGCCTCCCAATTTGTTTCTGGAGGATTAGAAGATTTTTTCCCCTCTTTTTGGTCTCCTTTTCTTCAACGATTCAATGAAGTACTGGTATTTGAAGTACTGGTATTTGATGAAGTACTGGCCTGGTGATAGGTTTGCTTTCATGCATCTACTTTGATGAATTAGTGTCTTTACAAATATCATTTTGTGCAAAATTATTCAGATGCTACACTGAGACTTGGTTAGAAGGGTGTGGTGTGCATTGGTGATGCCCCCAGATATGGAGTGGGTTGTGGCAGTGGCAGGTATGCCAGATGTTTGCTATTCTTGGATTGCATGACTCCTAGTAGTTCTGAATTTATACTTTTCTAGGAAACTGAGGTCTAGAGGGGGACAAGACTGGTTCAAATGAGTCTGTGGCAAAGCCAGGGCTATGACCTGGGGCTGGACTTCCTGTTCGGGAATTGTTCCATGAGGTTCGAATGCTGAGTGAAGTGTCTGGGCAGCATGAGATTTCCTCAAGAAGAAATACAGGTTCTCAGTCATTGCACCTCGAGTCCTTTCTTCCCTGGGACTGAGGTTGGCTGCCCCAGGGCTGCTGTCCACTCTGTTGGGGAGCCCAGACACAGCAGTGGCTCTGGAGCTGGGGACCAGTCTTCTCCAGGTTTCTCTCTGGGTCCTTCCTAAAAGGCTCGGGGAAGTAAGTGATTAGATTCCAAAGCCTTTCCCCTGGGGCGGAGTTGGGGGGTGGGTAACATTTCCCTGAGTGGGGTTTGGGCTAAGCAGGGGGCTCAGCTAAGAGCTACAGGGAAGCAGCAGGGGCTCCTTAAATATGCAGAGGGAGCAGCTGCCTTTGATCTCTCCAGCAGCAGAAGCAGTCACTCCCTGCTGAGCTGGAGTGTGCATGTGTGCCTGAGGGTGGCATGTGTGTGTGGGTTCACATGTAAATGAGGGCAGACTGGACTTCAACTTGTGCATGGTGGATGTATGTGTGTACATGCAGGCACCACTATAGGTTCATGGGTGTGCATATGTTTGTGTGCAGAGATGTTTGCATGCATGTGCCCATATCTGTGTGCATGTGAATACACCATATGGTCTGTTGGACAGAGCAGTATCAGCACCTTAGTTCATCTGAGCTATGTCTATTGCACAGTTATATCACCTGCCCAGAAATGCCCATTTGGGGCAACTTATTCACACCATCACTCCTTATTCATGCCATTACTGCTTGAACCACCATAGTAACACAGACTGCTCCTGCCTCCTGTCCTAATTTTACTTGTTAAGGGATGACTCAATTTCCGTACCTACTCAACTTGTTCTGAAAAATTGTCAGCAGGAGGTGTGGTAGATTGTATTGCTATCTGAAGCTTTCATTGCCTCCTCTCCCTCACTGATGTCAGGAATGGCCAAATGACTTCCTTCTGCCAATGGGGTGAGAGCCCAGGTAACACAACACACTTGAGCTTGAGCTTACTAAGAGCCCTTGCATGACTTGTCACTTCTTCTCCTTCTTTTCTTCTGCCATAAGACAATATTCTAATAAAGGTTGTTCTGACATTGTGAGTCCAGGAAGGAGATGACATGGAGCAGAACCATAAGCAGCCCATGATGACGATTGTAACATAGTGAAAAATAATCCTTATGGGAGGAAGTGATAGTGAATTTAAGGTTTGCTTTTGTTTGTTTTTGTGACCGCAACATAACCTATTCTAAGCTGATTAAACTTATGGGTACTGGGATCCATTGCCATCTTCTTTGGACTTCTGGTCTTGGAACCAAAAACACTTGTAATTTTATCTATTGTAATCTTTTTGGCTAGAGACCAGGAGATGTGTGGTTGTTTTTCCCATACATGGATAAAGGCTATATTTTTCACATTACACCCATACATTTTGTGTGACAGCAACATAGAGGGAACTAGAGAGCAAAGTGGGTCAGGAACTTGATAAAGTGTCTGGTTCTGAGTGCAGTTGCTCCTGAAGTCAGTGGCCTCCTTCCTCAGTACCAGTTCATTATGCCCATCTCATTTTGATTCAAAAGCAATAAATGCCCCTTTTAATTAAAGTCATTGTGATTTGGATTTCTGTTACTTGTACCAAGATTCTAATGCAATATGCATGCTGCTGTGTGACTATATATGCGTGTATATTCCACTGCTATGAGTTTGCATATATTTGTATATATGCTCAGGTTTCTGTGAGTCCTTCTGTGTCTGTATATCCTAGTAATTCTATGCAGCTATATGGTATGTTTATGGTATACAAGTATATGAATGGATTTGTCTGGAATGTGGGGAGAGGTGTTCAATAAATATTTTCTGCATGGGCTAACTGTACTACGACAGAACATATTGTGTATGTTGTATAACCAGTGGCTGTTGTATAATCAGAGAACTGGAGATGAGGGTTTAATGATCCCAGTGTTCTGCTGCTATGTCTCCGATTGTCCTGGACATGCAGAACCAAGTATTGGAGTGGATTCTTGTCTCATACTTCCATTCTCTCAAAGGCATTACACTCTGACTTTGTAGATTGTTCCTTGGGCTTCTATCTCTTTGGTCTTTGTCCAAACTTCATCCCTTCACAGGAAAAAAATACAAAAACCTTAGTCCACCCAGCCTGTCCTGAGTGTGGCCATGACAGTCACGGTTTAGGTCTGGGAAAAGCCGGGTCCCAGGAGTTAACCCTGGAAGGATCACTCAGGTCCTGAGACAGAATGACAATGTCACTCCGAACCACATGCTGGTGCTCCGGGCTGAGTGTTCAGTGCTGGAACAGAGAATTTTAATCAACAGATTTTGTGCATTTGACTTTCGCAGTTTTATGATTAGGTGGCTTGGCAGAAACTTGGGACTTGAGTTTTGCTATTTACACTTTATTGTCATGTGTTAGGAAAGTATTTTGAACTGGTGATGTGGAAAGATCGAAGAGACAGCAGTGAACAGTGGAAGTGAGATGGTAAGATCGCGACAGAGAAGGGAAGCATCACACTTGGGGGCTTTCTGAGTGAAAACCTGGGATTCTTGGGGTTTGAAGGTACTTTAAAGATTAGTGGGTCGCACCTCACCTCCATGCTTACAGTCCCTCTATAAACTTCATTTGTGATGGTGATGGCTGTACCAATAACTGCTGAGTGGCAGTCTCGCGGGAAGTTGTTTTAGTGAGGTGTGGTGTGTTGTGGGAGTGCAGACACACGGAGACATCTCATCTCTCGTCTCCTCTCCTCTTCTCTCACAGTTGAAGTGAGGTTTGTTTCTGGCACCTAGGGGGTAAAGGCTGGGGATGCTACAAAATGTCCCACAAATGTACAGAGCAATCAGCCACATCAGGGGACTATGTAGCCCAACATGTTAATAGTGCTGCTCTTTAGGAACTCTGATCTAGAGGGATCATGCAAAGTTTCTCAAAAGAAAAGATACTGAGTCAAATCATAAGGATGACAAGTTAACTGGATAAAGGCTGGGTCTGGGGCAGGCCTTCCAGGAAGAGGGCAGCATATTCAAACACTTGGAAATGCAAGTGAGTGCAAGGAAGCAAAGGCAAGATCCCAGGGAGAAGGAGACAAAGAAACGCAGGGGACGCCTGGTCTGCTCAGGAGTGGTTTACTTTGGTGGGAATGTGAGGCTCAAGGCAGGGACTGCTAGGAAGGGAAGACAGATCCATTGTAATTTATGGCTCAAAAGGAATATTTCACTCTCAGGATAAAGAGGGCTGGTGTGTGGTTTGGACACTCACACAGAGCATTTTTTTTAAATATATATTTTTATTGTTATTTATATCTTTTACATTTTGTATTCCCCTTGGGTAACCCACCACCAATTCACCCGTGATCCATCTCTGTGGTCCCTTGTGCTCTTTTCTACTCCATTTTGTGCACTTATCCTCCCCCTACCCCCACCCCTTCAAGTGTCTCTCTCCTATTTGTTTTCCCTATAGTCCTGTTATAAGTGAAACCATTCAATATTTTTCTCTTTCTTTCTGGCTTGTTTCACTGAGTATGATCCCCTCTAATTCCATCCATGATGCTGCAAATTGCATGTGTTTATCTTCTTTGAATGCTGAATAGTATTCCATTGTGTATATGTACCACATCTTCTTGATCCAATCATCTATTTTTGGACATCTGGGTTGCTTCCATACCTTTGCTATTGTGAACAGTGCCGCAATGAACATACGGTGCATGTATCCTTTTGGATTAGTGTTTTTGTGTCCTTTGGATAGATTCCCAAAAGTGGTATTGCTGGGTCGTATGGAAACTCCATGTTGAGCAGTCTGAGGAATCGCCATACAGCTTTCCATAGTGGTTGGACCAGTTCACATTCCCACCAGCAGTGTAGAAGAGTTCCTTTTTCTCCACATCCTTTCCAGCATT